>JAJMCI010000317.1:0-16871 GCA_030565705.1 Metschnikowia baotianmanensis | reverse complement strand
TTTTTTTTTTAATCTTCGTCCATTATCTCGATTAGTATGTTTTCCCTTCCCACACCGATCTCATGTAATCATCGTAACAGCCTCTTCATGTGGAAGTTGAGTCATCACTTTTTTCTTGATGTTGAAACGATTATCAGCTGCTTGGACGATTCTCGAATCCAAGTCAGATTTTAGTTTTCCCCAAAGTACCTCTCACCTCTAGATTGAGAAGTGATTGACCCAACTATGGAAACACGGAAAAACTTTTAAGCTCAACTGATATGATGCCAATTTTACTCACTGCCATTTTCATCTTTTTCTCATTAGTCGCTGTATCATTTTCGCCGGGCACCCATTGACAAAGTTTAGGGTCACCAGAATTGGTAGCTCTATAGTTCCTGAAACTCCTTCAGATATTACAAAGACTTTATGTGACTTGTGAGATGGGACCTCGACATGGGTTAGAGGCTTTATGTATAGCTGTACAATTTTTGGGCTTGGAAGGTAACTCTTAAGCTCCCCTTTAATTAATGAATTTATCGAAAAGAAGAAAAAAGAAGCAATTCCCCTGGCAATTTGGCAATCAGTCTACATTATACAAACTTTCTGTACTGTAAAATGGAGTGATAATCAGAAAGTAAAGATCTGGAATGAAGTGGGTGTAGGGTTAGTATAAGTGGAAGAAATACACCAAAATTACAAGACGAGCTTCTATACTCCCCAAGATATCTCTTTACCTTGGAACATGAACTGAAAAGACAATATCTGCATAGTTGTGAGTGGGCAAGTAGATTGCACACCTATCCTTCTAATCTTAGTTTCTGCCATGTCAAATGTATCTGCATTTCATCCAGGAATGCCTCCATTGTACTCCTTCTCAAAACACTTGACTCTTTACTGTCGGGTACTCATCAATCAGCCAGCGTCTGATTTAACATCAAAAGCATCAAAAGATGCTTCCAAATGTATCCCCATTATCCTAATATCCCATTCCCTAACATTGTGTTGTACTATGCCCCATCTTCCACCCCACCTTTCACCCTCTACTTTCCACCACAGATTCCAACATACCTCCTTTTTTTTTTCCCAACCCTCTCTTCAGGTCCCAAACTGTTCCCTGGGAACCTGGGCCAAGAGCTCCCTCAACATATCATCAGCCTGCTGGATCTCGTGCATGAACATGTCCCTCATTCCTCCCAGAAGCAGTTCTAACTCATTGAAACTTTTGCTCCAGAAGAAAAAGTTGTTCAAGTGCTTTATAAGCACCTGGCCCAGATTCTCGCCTTCCACATCGAGGTTCCCGTATACGTCGCACATTGCCAAAAGAATTATATTGAGGTTGACTAGTCGGTTCATGAGGTAGTTTTCGGCACTGCCCACGTATTCGTAATATTCCAAAACGTCTGCTGCATACGACATAGCCTGGAACATCCGCTCGGCAAAGTCGAGCCTCTGCTGGAGTTGTGGATTTGTGTATGTCACCAGAGTCGCCAAAGACACAATATCGTAGAAATCGATCTCGAGCTTTTCGGCAACAACAGAAAACCGAAAGCTGTCGAAATGCGTTTTGTACACGAACGATTGGAGTTGGTCGTGGAACCACTGCAACAGCTCTTCTGCGTATAAAGTCTGGTTCTTGATGAAGGGAATATAGGGTAGCGGATCTAGAGGGCCATTTTTCGGATCATCGGAGAAGATCTTGAGTTGGTTGATCAGGGGATCTAGTGGGTAAGCTTTTGGGTCATCCTTCGGGTCATCTTCTTTTGGGTAATCTTTTGGGTAATCTTTTAGGTAATCTTTTGGATGATCTTTTGGGTAATCTTTTGGGTGATCTTTTGGGTAATCTCTTGGGTAATCTTTTGGGTAATCTTTTGAGGAGTTGAAGTTTGCGACTATTGAGGAAATCGGGTTGAAGTCAGGGGCTTTCAGTAGAGGTTCAGGGACGTTTTCCGTGTGAAAGTTGTCCTCAGACTTGACCCCATAAGCGGATGAAATCGCCAAAAATGTGAAGACATGCGGGGTGGCTAGTCTCATTGTGGAAGAGATTTATGGGGTGATTAATTAAGCACTAGATGGATGAGAATTAAAAGGCCGTATCTGCCTTTTAAAGAAAGGGCTGGTGAAACCTACCGGGGCTAGTGTCAAACGGAATAAAAGAAAACTTTTTTGAGAAGTGTAACAGAAAACATACGAAGAGACATTCGGTAACATGGCATGTTCCACTCCTGGAAGTTTCATCACTGGCAGTTTGAACTTGACAGAAGAGTCTAACTTCTCAGCTACACTGCCAAAGTTTGGTATCTCCAACAAAATGGGTCTTTCGAAGGGAATTGAGAAATGTACAAGTGCAATTAATGAAACGCATGGCTTTTCGAGTGTTGCTGAAAATTATCGCTTTAATTTCTGGCATCCCATCTTACTTGAAAGGGCTTTTGCAATAATCTGGACTGATGATTGCGTTGTGAAATGTAGAAGATTGGCCAGTACCGGTGAAATTCCTGGGTGTGCAGAATCTCGAAAAGAAGGACAATGACCACTCTTTCTTGTAAGATCCATGGCCACAGCCCAAATGGTCGGAAGAATCGTTGTCGTGAAATCTTTCACGAATATGTGTCTGATTTCAATTCGGAAAGACTCAAAAAAAAAGGTCACTTATGACACTCGTCCATTTTCTGGAACGAATAAATTTGCAGAAGATCAGCTATTTCAGGTGGGGTTTGGAGCCTTATCAAATATGCCTTTTTCTTGTGTTCCCTGATTAAGATCCATGACAAGAATGACAGGTCATTGATTGCACAACGCATGCAAATTGAAGCTATATTCCGGAAGTGTTTGTTTCATCAAGAAATCATCAAGACACTACGGGAAGAAGAACGACTTAAATGAATGACAACTGGAAAATATCTAGTAATCTTTCAGATCAAGGTAGCTTTGAACCGAAATGATGAAATGAGGACTCGTATGTTCAACAGCTGGCCAGAATACACTGGAGCGTATTTATAATTCGATTCAGCATTTTCAGGGTCCCTCTAATTCTCTTCTTCTCTTCCTCTATGTTCATCTCATTTTCTCTTCTTCCTCGAATATCCCCAACCTGTGTCTACTCTATTCCCTTACTGATTCCATGTAGTCGTCGGAACAGTCTCTTCATGTGGAAGTTGAGCCATCACTCTTCTCTTGATGGTGGCACAATTTGCTGCTATTTGGAAGACGCTTGAAGCTAAGTCGGAGATTGGCTTTCCCAAAGTATCTCTCGCCTCGAAATCGAGAAGTGAATCGCCACCACGTCAAACCCAACTATGAATACAGGGCAAACCTATTTAAGGTCAACCGATATAATACCAGTTCCACTCACTGCCTATCTCGGCTCTTTCATCAGTCCCTGTATCCTTTTTGCCAAGCACCAATTTGCAAGATTTGAAAATGCATAAATTTAGGTAAAAGCAAGCCCGAATACACATTGGACCCAACGAGCTTTTGCTGAGTTTTATATCCCGTACTAGTTTCGGCATTCTGGTATACATTGCACGATTTCTCTTCAGAGTTCACTTCCAAATCACCCATTATTTTGAAATCCCGTCAAAAATTAGGCAAAGCTTCTGGGAATTTTTATAACACTCTTCCTTCAGAAGTTCAAAGTGGTGTTAATTCCCTTCATCAACTAATCAGTCTTCTCATTGTGCCCGTGACATGTGAACTCTTCCATTCCTTGTCCATTTCAAAAGCCGGAAAGAGTGAAAGAACCCAGAAAAAAAGATAGATTATCAGGTTCTTATTTGAAAATTGCAAGAATCTTTTATCCTATCAGACCCTTCCAATACTGTTAAAAATCAAATCTCATCATATCTCTGGCAGTGCAGATTATACGAATGCGCGCGTGGGTTCAAGTGCCATGGTTTCGTATCTATTGTAAGTTTGTAACTACGTCATTTCACCAAAGCCCCACCCAGAGTCACAAAAATACATTGTTTCCGGAAAGAAAAACGAACAATATTATTTCCTGGACATTTTTGAAAAGTCTAGACCTTTGCATTCCCGAAAAATATCCATATTGCCCGAGTTCTCGATCCGTTCACATCCATCACATTGACTCTAACTATACATTTATAGACACTTATACACCGGGAAAACACGGCACACATAGACAGGTATATAGTTCTGGGAGCATAGACAGACTTTTTCGACTTATAAAAGTACAAATCCCCCGAGAAACCTAGAATTTATCCCACTTTCCCCCACGTTCCCCCACGTTCATATACTCTCTGAATATGGCCACAAACGTGTCTCCATCCACGCAGAAAGTGGACGATTTCCTCTCGAAAATCAGCCAGATCTCCCAGGACAGAATGCGAGAGAACGAGAAGACCCGCCGCAGTCTCCAGGCGGGATTTGATGCCATGCTGCTGCCACAACAAAACCAGCAAAGTTCGCGAGAAAACGACGACTTTGGGATCAGCCAACTCTCGTTTAACCGTCCAGGAAGGACCCAGTTGATTCAGAAATGGGCCGATACACCTCCGCCGATGCCTGCGCGTCCAAACCCCGACGAAAACCGTGAAATTTCGGCTCAGAACGATCGAAATCATGAAAACAGCGATGTTTCTGACAAAAGGGGCTCGAATGCGAAGGAAAACTCGCCGTTTTTGACGGAAGAAACAGTGCCTTCTTTACCTGCGAGGCCCAAACCTCTGGAGAGGGTTCTAAGAACGGAAGTGCCCCTTATTCCCAAGAAACCACGGGACTTAGAGCACATATTCACTCCCGAACGGCCTCTAAAGCCCCTGGGTCTCTCAAGTCAGGCGAAAAAGAACACAGAAGCAAACCCTGACCTTCCCCTTAGACCCTCTGCACGTGACCAGGTTTTCCCGGGGCTTTTACGGCCTGTGGCGGACCGGAAAGTTCCTCCTAGGCCTTCACAACCCCCTCAGGTAAAGGAAACCATCAAACTTCCCAGATTTGAGACTGAAAATTTGAAACCAGCTTCTCAAAATGACAAGCCATCGAAAATCTTGAGTTTTGGCGAGATCGAAAACAAAATACGAGCCAAGAGCGGTCTGTCTACTAAAGATACAGACTCAGCGGCTAACTCAGGGGCTACACCCGATATGGCCAAACTGAGTGACACAAAGCCACACTGGAACTCGGCTTTGAAACACGCGAAACCTGAAAAGCCCGTGAAACCAAGCCTCAAGTTATTTGAGGAGAAAAACACCGAACTTTTAAAAGACCAGATCAACAGGCTTTCTCCAACCAAAACACTGCAAAACGAACGATTTAAAAATCAAGAAACCTCGCCTGATCTCATGCTGGATGTGGCTGCAAATCCGGGCTCAAAGTACGGTCTGGGTCCTGAAAAGCCGCCAGTATTGAAACCTTTAAAACCCATGAAACCTAAGATTCTAGCACCCCCTGAGGCCGTGTTGGCTCTTGGAAGTTTAAGGAAACTGCAACCGAAACCAGCAGAAACGGAAGTCCTCCCCGAGGCTCTACAGAGACTTCAGAAATTGAAGGCTGGAAAAACGGGAATCAAGCCAGGTGTGCCTATAAGAAAAGTGAGTGAGAATATTGCATCCACATTGGATAAGCCAGTTGCGAAGGGAGAAAACGGAGAAGGAAACAAAAAAGAGCTAAAGGGCCAGGGAGACGAAGAGAAAAAGAGTCTTGTCTCAATTTTTCAAACATCAGTAGAATCCGAGCTGGCATCTTCTTTCAAAACTCCCTCAAAACTAGACTTCAAGGCACAACTTGCAGGAATCATACGGGCCCTGACCGACCCCTCGATTGGGGTGCTGGCGGCTAAAATGAAACCAAGCCCAAGTTTACAAAGAGCAAACACTGTTCCTGAAAAAGATCAAAAACTTACACATCCTAATAAGGCTAGGGCCAAAGGTCCGAAAAGAAAACTTCCCAAACTGGATGCGAAAATCGATGCGAATATGGGCGCAAAGCCCCAGAATGAGGCGAGCAGCTTTGCAAATTCAAATTTTTTAAAAGAAAATGTCGTAAGTCAATCTTCCATCTCCGGAAATGCATTTGACCTGAAATCTTCTGAGATTAGTGGCAGTTCCACTGATGCGCTGACACTCGTATACAACAAGCCCCGAAAGGTGCCGCCTCCAAAAGGCAAGAAACCCAATTTTGAGTTGAAAAAGCGGAGTTTCAGTGGGGAGTTGTTCATTTAATTCTGAAAGTTGATTTTTCAAAAGAATATAGGAGAGAATAGCATTTCGAGTGGAAACGCATACTTACATTCATTCTGGTGTGTTTGTTCAGAAGATTGAACTCTAGATCTCGGGTCCTAGATTTTTTCCTGATGTGGAGGAATATTTTAGGACTCGGGTCGGGTTTCTTCCTGAAAACTACACGCATTTTCACATCCCGTACATCACTTTTTTCCCTTACTCCAAAGATCTTCAATTTTTCAAAGTTTATCCCAGTTGGATCACTCTCGGAACGGAAGCCTGCAAATGTGAGGGCACTGCAGAATAGTGTCACGTGCCCCTTATCACGTGACGTATTACCCAATTAGGTGCGTTTTTGCGATCCCCGCGCAAATCACTTCCCGATATGGAAGGTCGATCCGGTCCTATCGCACAAAATATATATCGCAAGCCCGAATCCCAGCTTTTTGGCTTTGCGCTACTCCTCGTTATTCCTCCAATTTACCTCCACATTATGTCCTGTTGTTCAAAAAAAAACCTGTGTGCCCCTGCACCTAGTGTCCAAACCGCCAGCTTTACCAAGGGCAAACAGGGCCTGGCCTGTTGCGGTGCCCAGCAGTCGATCTGCAAATGTGGCTCTGGATGTGAATGTCCATCTTGTAACACCACCAAGCTTTGAGAGCTTTGGCGCGGTTGTTTCGAGAAATTGCTATTTAAATTGCTAACGTTAAAATGGAGGCGGATGGGCTTGGTTTTCTTTTATATGGTGTATGATGTTTTGATTTCATTTGTGGCCTCAACTGTTGTATAGGTGTGCTCGTAGCTCAGGAGGGTGCACAAAGCCCGGTTGACCAAGCACTTGCGAGACTTACAAGACTACAAGGGGCAAAGGCAATGATGATTTCTGTGGTATCTTTTGTATACACTAATATAAAACATGATTTAGCTGAATTAAACGGCAAGCGGCCACGCGTAGCACTTTTGTGGCTTTTGTGGCTTACTTGCGAGACTCCTCAAGACCCTTCTTGACGGCGGCACCCAAGTCGGCGTGCACCTTGGAGAAGTAGGCGACGACTCTGTCCTGGATGTCGACATCGGCACCAGACGCGTGCGCAACAATGTTGTGGGCCAAGTTCTTCTGCTGGTTAGGGTATCTGGCCAACACGTGCCACAAGTCGGTGGCCTGCTTGAACTCGGCGTCGGTGGCCTTCCAGTGGAATGGGCACGCGGCTCCCTCCCAGACCTCCTGGTCCTCCTGGAGGTTGAACTTCTCGGTGGCGAAGTTGTTTCTCGCAGAGAAGTAGTTGGGCGTGCTGCCCAAGTTACCGTTGACGGACATGGCACCGTCTCTGATGTGAGGGTGGTAAGCGCCCTGGGCACCGGTCACAGGACAGTTGACAGGGATCTGCTGGTAGTTGACACCCAATCTGTGTCTGTGCGTGTCTGGGTAAGAGAACAATCTCGACTGCAACACTGGGTCGGCAGATGGCTCCATGTATGGCACGGTGTGGGATGGCGAGAACGCGGCCTGCTCGACCTCGGCAAAGTAGTTCTTGGGGTTCTCGTTCAAGGTCATCTTACCGAATCTTCTCAATGGGAAGTCCTTCTGTGGCCAGACCTTGGTCAAGTCGAACACGGAGAAGTCCACCTGCTTGGCCTGCTCGGCGGTCATGGTCTGGATGTAGCACGTCCACGATGGGTGGTTGCCCTTGGCGATCTCCTTGAACAAGTCCTCCTGCGCGTGGTCGGGGTTGGACCCGGCCAACGCACCGGCCTCCTCGTTGGTGAGCGAGTGCACGCCTTGGTCACTCTTCAAGTGCACTTGCACGTAGTGCCAGTCGCCCTTCTTGTTGGACCACTTGTAGGTGTGGCCGGAGTAACCGTTCATCTCTCTGTAGGAGCGAGGGGTACCACGGTCGGAGAACAAGATCATGACCTGGTGCACGGACTCCTCGTTGCTGGTCAAGTAGTCCCAGAACATGTTGGCGTCCTTCAAGTGGGTCTCTGGGTTTCTCTTCTGGGTGTGGATGAAGTGGGGGAACTTGGTGGGGTCTCTGAGGAAAAACACGGGCGTGTTGTTGTAGACAAGGTCCAAGTTACCCTCCTCGGTGTACAACTTGATGGAGAAACCACGGGGGTCTCTGGCGGTGTCGGCGGAACCGGACTCGCCACCGACGGTGGAGAACCGCGTCACCAAGCGGGTCTTCTTGCCGACGGTGTCCAAGAAACCGGACCCGCAAATGTCGGTGATGTCGTCGGTGACCTCAAAGACACCGTAGGCTCCGGAACCCTTGGCGTGCACGACACGCTCGGGGATTCTCTCCCTGTCGAAGTGGGCAAGCGAGTCAATCAAGTTGAAGTCTTGCAACAACAAGGGGCCGTGCTGGCCGATTCTCTGCGAGGCCATGGGGTCTGGCACGGGGCAGCCGTTGGTGTTGGTGTATACAGGGGCCATAGTGGAATTAGTGGGGGTGTTTTACGTTTGTGATTTGTTGTAAAAGCGCCGGTGTGACTGGTGGAAAAAGAGCAGGCGGTACGGCGTGGCGGGTGCTGCGCTTATATATGGGGGTGCTGACAATGGTTGCGATAGCACAAGATTGCGGGGACAGATTCCAGGCCCACGCGGTTAGTAAGCCTCGGTCCGCTGGCCAATGGCAGCGCGCGCGTTACTCAGGTGCGTCAGGTGTGCTGCATGGGGTAAGACATGCATGAGATTTCGCCTGCCTCGCGCGCAGTTCCGAGGGCACGTCACGTGCACTTTTTCACTACCTCCGCAAGTGTGGGGTCAGGGGCTAGCGGTCACGGTTTTGAAATTTGCCGCCGAAGAAAAGGGAATTTGGGGGGAATATTAGTATAATACAGTAAATAGGCCCGAATCGGAAACGAACCGGAAACAAATCGAGAAAATATACCTCGTATGACCTGCAGGGCTTATTGCATTTGACCCACATCAGCCTACTTTTTGATTGCTCATGAGTTTGTTGGCCTTTGCCCTCTTGGCAGGGCCATTGTTGCTATGGTATGGCGTTCTGCGCAGGCAATTCCAACAGTACACCGGAATTAAAGTCCCGATCTTCAACCACGCGTACGTACCTCGAATGTTTTCCACTTAGTGATTACTCATATCAACATTCTAGCCATAAATTGTGTATTTACATTTATCAGCTCTGGAGTTCCGTTCTTTCCAAAGCCTCTGTGTTGGTTGCTGCTTTGACAACGCTGGTGCGCGTGCTAAGGTTGCGCAGCACCGATATCTCCGAGGACGCGCTAGTGTACCGGAAACCAATAACAATGACTGGGAGATCGGGCAATAATTGGCGCTTGAAGTTCATCATCAGGCCCTCGGAGATCTATCTGCAATTCCGGGCGTAGCAGGACCAGAATTGGCCGTTTTTCGAATATGTGCACGTGTTTTCCTTGTGTGCAGGTACTCCTCGCAGGCTGGCTGTTGCGTGATAACTAAGCGGTGGATCTAGATCTGGAAATTACTGAGCATCATGACGTCAGGCGGTTCACCCTTCAAAAGAGGACATTAAAACATCAGGTGATTACATTTTGGTTCGAGTCTAGAACTTGAGATGTTGTCATATATGGTCACATGACTCTCCCGGGCCATTTTTGGAATTTCAATCACGTGCAGGTTTCAGCGGTGTGACCTGTTTTCCAGTTTTCATCGTTTTGTTTGACTAACGTGCGCATTTAGGCTCCGGCTTCTAGAACAACGGCTAAGTTCTCGGTAGTGCACATACAGAATACGGTTTTGCCCAGTGGATCAAACACCCTACAGTCATGCGCTAAACTGCGATGAAGAACTCTTCATATTGATAAATGATGATTGAATGATGTTTTAAACTATGAATAAACCTATGATTTGTTGACTTGTATCGTGGACCAGGAATCAAGATACATCTTGTTTATTACAAATCCAGCTGCCGAAAATCATCAGTCAGAGAGCTACCGAAAACTGCATTTTATTAAGTGGAGTTTATACGCTAATGCGGCCCTCGATGATGCTGTGAGCTGTTGTTCGAATCGCTTTTCAGTGTTGATGTGGGGCTGAGCTTCCTCGTTTGGGTTATGTTATCATCAGAATACCCCTCACAGTTGAAAGATCTTCGGGATTCTAACCCACTTCAACTGAGGTTTACCATTCAGTCACTCTTATCCTCAAAGCTCCAAGAATATGAAGTATGGTGTCAAAGTAGCAAGACTCTCGATTCACGGTCTGCTTCTTTACTCCCTTTGGTTATAAATGTGACACCAAAAAACATCATCACCAAAAACTGTCATCACCAAAAGACGTCATCACCAAGAAATCTCATCTCCTTCACCTTTCCCCATCTTCATTTTTCCTCATCTTTGCGACTCTACCCCAGTCCAACCTACCTTTGATTAAGAGTCTCTCTCCACGCCTTGAACTCGTCCGTCAAGATCCCGCCGTTTCTCAAGGTCTTGTTTTCATCGCCCACACACTCGCTCAACAGAAACGTGCGCAGCCCCAGATCATAGTCGATTCGGTACGCCTTCAGTTCGTCGTTCCTGTCGACATTCTGCACGATCCAATCTAAAACAGCACCGTACCATTTCAACGCATTCATGCACACCACACGGGGCCCGTTTCTGCCTGGAATCTCGTTATCCTTCATCAAAACAGGCACCTCGTCTGTGCGGTAGACCTCGATGTTTTTGAGAAGATAATTGTCGTCCCTGAAGCCATACACCATGCGGGTGATGCCCAAGAGAAAACACTGTGCCCAGGTCCTGAAAAGCTTCTTTTCAAACAGCATCGCCTGTTGAGGGCTTTCAATGACCCTGGTGGTTTTTAGTTCGGCATAGTGCGGGAGCACATCGGCACTTCCACTGAGATCCAGACTTTCAGGAAGATAGTCCCATACACAGTCGACCTCGCCGGCCAAAAGCGTCTTGACTTTGCCGACGCCGGTGCGAACTACAGAGATATACTGCTCGTAACTGTTGACGACTTTTTTGTACCTTTTCTCGATCGAAGGTCTCGAGCAGTTTGCCCATGGTTTAGGAAGGGTGGCCAAGGTTTCGAACTTGTACCCGCCGTACTCGCATGTCTGCAAGTGGCGTTGTTTATTTGGGTCGCTCTCGAGCTGCTTTTCCTCGGCGGCGCGTCGTTTCAAGTCGAGCTCGTCGTCGTTCTTGAGGAAAATCTGGCCATCGTAGGCGATCACTTGGAGGTGGATTTCACTGTTCAAGTTGTATGGTAAAGTGAGGAGTTTCGTCATCACGCCGCGGAACGTGACGATGTCCGCCTTGACTTTTTTTCCCGTGTTCTGCTCGTGGGTCTGTACCGCTTTTAAAAGCAGGGGGAAGTTGGCGACGTTTTCACTGTCTGGGATCTTTTTGAAGGTGTTGAATCCGCCCTGGAGACTGAGGTTTTTTTCGACATCCGCATCGGGGAAGTAGAAGTAGCTGAGGGCCTCGTCCTTGGCCTTCTTGTCGTCGGTCTGCCACTCTCCGTCGATATTTCGCGAGTAGCTGAAAAGCTCTTTGGGCTGTTTGAGTGCTGTGGTCTCGGCACGTGACGAGAGAGGGAGCGTGCGGAGCATTTCGGGAAGGGGGCAGGGTACTGAGTTTTAATGTGATTGTTTTTTTTTCTCGAAGATATTTGGGAGAAAATAGGGGGAAATTTCAGGGATACTCGTGGTGTTTTGTGGCCTAAGAGTTAGCGATTTGAGTTATATAGTGGATGAGATGAGAGATGAACGGTGTGGGTTTTGGGTTTTTTCGCGGTGCGAATGGAAAGTATGGGGTTTTTGTTTGAGGTTAGGAGGGTGGGGATTTATAAATGGAGGAATGATTTGTTTTTCTTCGTGAGTGACTTTTTTTTGATTATGTAACTTTATTGTTCTTTTTCTCATTGTCCTTTTTCGCATTGTTGTTTTATTGTTGTGTTTTATTGTTGCTTTATATTGTTGTTCTTCATCGTTGTTTACTATGATGAGATTTCAGACGCAAGAAGAGTTTTCGAATTACAGAAATAGGCATGTTCCGATCCGTCATTCGGGTGAAAGACTCAAAAAAGCAGAAAATATTAATATTAATAATGATATTCTGATGTGTTTCTATTCAATGAATCTATCAAGAAAAACTGACCTCGTGTTGGGTGAGGTTTTATGTATGTATAGATGTATTTTTTGGGCCTAGAAGGTAGCTTGCGAGCTCCTCTCTAATCAACTTGTAAGCTCCTCTCTAATCGATATATCTATCAAAAAAAAAAAAACATACATTGTTTTCACTCTGCAACAATCCTTCTGTGGACTGAATATATATCGAAAGTCCATCTTTGGTGTTCTTACAAGACATCTCACCTACTATGAGTATAGGGACGATGTCTTTGGACCACCTCCATACTCTTTAAGAAACTCACAATAGTATGAAGAAACCATTAAAAAAGAAAACTGTTGATTTCATCTACCTAGAAAAAATGTGAAAATGAAAAAATAATGTGAATTTCCATCTATTTATCTTCTAATTCTTTTAATTATTTTTTTTTCACACCCAAAGTATGGCGCAATCTGCCACATCATCGCGCATGATTATGAGACCATGGTCCATAACAGATCAATCACAAGATAAGCGAACCAGCATAGAACAAAATATTTCCAAACGTCCAACGCTTTATTAACACACTTGAAACTATTAACTTTTCATTAGAAGGTCACGTGATAACTCCTCATTCAAAACCCACGCCCATGGTGAAAATCTTGCCCCTCTTTCTCGGTTCCTTATTTCTACGAGTAGGTGTTTTGGCCACAGAACTGAAACAGGGGTTTCTGCAGAGCCCCAGCTTGGCCACACTGGCTGACTCGAAAAGTCTAGCGCCAGAAGGTGTTCTAAAAAGCAGTTCTGTGGTTTCTGGCCCGAAAAAACGGGAAGTTTCAAGCCAAACTGAGGAAGTAGATGAGGAAAAACACAAAATCTCAAGAGATGGCCCCAAAGAGGAGATGTCTGACCTGGAGCTCACGATGGATGTGGACACAGAGAAGGGCGAAATACTACGAAAAAGCCTGGCTTGTTCTCTGGAAATTTCCGGAAATTCAGCGACCGCAAATGCGTGCACAAACGTGGAATCCAGTACATTAGCTTCCAAAATTCTGGGCGTTTCACAATCCCTGAACAAAGGGACAGCGTGTCCTCTGACACTTAGTGAGCGAAAACGAGAAAATGTGGAAACAACTGAGGAAACGGAAAAGAATACAAAGCCATGCGATTCTAAAGTACGGGGCGAAACTAAAGATTCATTCACAAACAGTGAAACCAGTCAAAGTAGCGAAATCTCTGGGAACTTCCAGAACAATGCAACCGCTGATACGTCTGAAAACAGTGAAGTCACAGAATCCAAGGTTTGTAGCAAAACTGGTCACACTAAAACCCCTTTTAATTCCAGCGAAACGACCGTTTCAATATCAAATGGGGCTATGGAGAAGTCACTCGAAAAAGATCTCGAGGATTCCTCGAGAAAAAGTAACCTCAAAACGCAGACTCAAAGGATAATTTCCGTGGAAATTTCTTCTGATATCATCGAGGCTCTTTCAGGATCGACTGATGCAGAATCTGTTGAAAGTTCCCCTCTTTCTGAAACATCATCTGTTCAGAATACAGAGAAAACACAAAGTCTGACCAAGTCTTTAGCCAAGTCCTTAACCAAGGCTTCAACCAAGGCTATGACCAAAACAAAATCCACTAAGCTGGTCGAGTCGACTGATTCTTCGAAATCTTCTGAATCTTCTGATTCTTCCAGATCTTCTGAATCTTCCGATTCTTTCAAACTTCCTGAATCGACGGATTCTTCCACGTTTTCTAACCCCGCTTCCAGAAAAAGCGGCATTCTCGAGAAGTCCAGCGCTTCAACGAAAACACCATTATATGCTCTGTTGTCTGACTCAATCAAACTGTCGCCATCAAAATCGTCAGAATCCAAACTGTTAGCATCCAAACCGTCACCTGCGAAAGTTTCAGAATCTTTCACCAAGAACAAAGCAGGCAGATCATCGGCTTCCACACTCTTATCTTCCTCGAAACCTTCGCCGGTTTCCGAGCACGAGACCTCTCTCTTTGCATCGAACTCGACATCTTCCTCCGTACTTCTGGCCTCTACTGACCCTCAAGGTTCAGAAAGTTCAAGCTTGTTGAAACTCTCGGAAATCGCACCGCTTCCCAACCTAGATCCCCGTGGTTCAGATTCAGATCCATCCCCCGAGAATCTTGCGAAACCGCCGGACTTCTCCAACTCGTCCAACCTCGATATGGCCGAGAACATGACGGAGTACTACTCCGACGACTGCCGGTTTCTTTCCTTTGAGCAGTGGAAGAAAATGAAGGAGGAGGCCCGCAAATTGGAGGATTTGGAGTCCAAGAAAGCTGACCTCAAGGGAAGTAGAGGAATCAATGGAACCAATGCAAATACCGGGAAGAATGGGAAGAATAACGGGAAGAATACCGGGAGGAATAACGGGAAACATGCAAGGAAAGCCCTTCCTGAAAACCCTTCAAACAACGATACTTCCACTACCCCTGCGGCCTCTTCTGGATCCTCCGAATCTGCATCATCCAGCGCCACATTCGAAGACCAGGGGCGTGTATATAAAGACAAATTCAACTACGCCTCTGTCAAGTGTGCTGCGACGGTCGTCAAAACCAACAACGACGTCAAAGGCGCATCTGCGATCTTGACGGAGGTCAAGGACTCGTACCTCCTCAACAAGTGTCTGGATGCGAATAAGTACGTTGTGATTGAGCTTTGCCAGGATATTCTCGTTGGGTCCGTAGTGATGGGCAATTTCGAGCTTTTCAGCCTGATGTTCAGGAAAGTAAAGTTCCTGGTTTCTGACCGGTTTCCCGTTACTAAAGGATGGCATGAATTGGGCGAATATGAGGCGCAGAACATCCGCGATATCCAGACATTCAACATCGAGAACCCGCTCATCTGGGCCCGCTATTTGAAGATCGAGGTGCTCAGCCATTACGGCAATGAGTTCTACTGTCCCATTTCTTTGGTCAGGGTGCATGGAAAAACCATGATGGAGGAGTTTAAGGATACCGATCTGAGCTCAGATGCAGTTCCCTCGGAAACCCCCGTTCCCAAAACCACCGAGGAGATTCTCCACGAGATTTCAAAAAAGGAACGTGACGACGAGTGTAAGGCTGTAGTTCCATACTTAGCACTCAACGAGTTTCTAAAAGACTTGAACAATACTGCCAACTACTGCGATGTGCCTGTGCCCTTGGTGCCTTTGAATGTGTCACATACGGGTAGCTCTGAGTCCGGCACCACCCACAAACCCACGCAGGAATCGATATTCCAGAACATCGTGAAACGGCTAACTCTTTTGGAAAGAAACGCCACGTTGTCGCTTCTCTATGTGGAGGAACAGAGCAAGCTTCTTTCCGAGGCGTTTTTCAAGTTGGAGACGCGCCAGGTGCGCAAGTTCGAGAACCTCTTGACGCATATCAACGAGACAATGTACACGCAGGTTTTGTATTTGGAGCGGGCCGTCGAACGCATCAAAACGGACTCGCGAGACTTGTTCCACGCGCAGAGTCTAGAACTGTTGGAATCTATTAATAGTTTGCGCGGCGACACGGTGGGGTTTTCCAGGGAGATCTCGTTCTTGAGAAAGGTTGTGGTGGCAGATACACTTATTATTCTTTGCTTGTTGGTCTACGTGGTGTTGTGGCGAGAAACGTTGATCGTGGACGACGTCACAGGGAAACCGAAGCAGCCGCAGGTGGAGAAAGTGCTGGGGAAAGTGGAAAAGCTGGAGAATCTGGAGAATCTGCAAAAACAAAAGGAAAAAGAAAAACAGCTTGAGACGCCGCTGCCGGAGCGGGAGGGGCTGCCGATGAGCCGGCCATCTCGGGGCCGAAACAAACACCCAAAGGCCCGGCGAAGAAAGCACTAAGACTAAGGAAAAGGTAGGGCGTTTTGCTCTTTTGAATTTAATTTTCGATTTCGATGCCGATTACGTATCGAACTATGTACATGAATAAGGGTGTGCCCGTAGGGATCCGTAGGGGTCCATAAGGGTCAACCCAGGGCGTATAAATCAATATATGCGGATTGCAAATGAGGCTCATGAATGAAAGTCATTGAAATCCACGAATGAGTATCAAGAGTGATAATCACGAATTAGAATCAAGAGTGAAGCTCACAAATGAGAATAAAAAATGAGAATCACAAATGAGAATCACCAATGAGAATCACCAATGACATGAAGCTCACTCATGATAATCACAAATGAAAATCACAAATGAAGCTCACTCATGAAAATCACAAATGGTATTCATCAATGAAAATCACTCATGATAATCACAAATGGTATTCATCAATACCTAGGTGTAGAAACTCGCCGGTGGCACAAGCACTGAGACAAGCCCGAGATGGTAGATCATCGTGCGGTGGTCCAATCAAGTGGCATAGGGCACAGCAGATCTGACTCGGGGTGAAAAGGAACGACACCAAGCAACGGATTAGTGGAGCAACGGAGCAAGATCTATGGTCATACTCTTACTCCTCTAAGCCGGGGATTCTGTTCCGTTTCTCGTTGGAATATCCACGGTCACGGTTTCCTTCACGGTTTCCGTCACGGTTTCCATCACGGTTTCCTCTATCACGGTTTCCATCACGATATCCTCCTTCACGATTTCCTCCGTCACGAGAATAAGAGTTCTGTCTGCCGTTTCCATTCCGGTCGTTGTTAT
>JAJMCI010000316.1:0-16996 GCA_030565705.1 Metschnikowia baotianmanensis | reverse complement strand
GTGGGACGATTCATTGCCCTGATATATGAAATGGCAATAAAATAATTTTGGCCAATTTTTCTCAGAGGTTTAGTGAGTAGAGAATCCCCTGAATTCGCCCCCCCCTCCCCAAAAGCATCTAATTTTCTCCTAACAAAATTGCCCCATTAAGCTCATGGAGGTTTTTATGAGAAGTTTCTGACAACCCAACACTTTTGGTAAGCGAGCATCTGCTGCGCTGCGAGCTAATCCGTCAATGTAGCATTCCGTACGGTGAAGTACTCTTTCACGAAAGATAAGAAATATCTCTGAGATCAACCAAATTCACCAAGCGATCTATCAGATAGTTCAAAAGGCTTTCAACTACCTTTTTTCTCGAACATTTTGGCTGAGTGGTCGAAGCCTCCGCGTGTTTACTGTTGCCCGGTTGAAGGTCGTGGGCTTGAACCCTGCGGGCGGATTGGTGGTCAGATAGTTTTCTCATCGAACAAAAAAAATGTACAATACTTCAAAGCTTAATTTTCACCTTCCAATCCACTGGCTTATTTGAGGTTTTTAGCTGTATATATTTTCTTTAATAAATGTATCTACCAAAAAAAAGGACAGCTTCTCTTTTAATCACGGGGATTGGTTCGTTCATGCAGGTGCTCGTCTTGTTATCAGAATCATTCAGGCTGTATGCAAAAACCAAAAGCAATTTAGATGTTCAATAGATATTCAACCAAGAGCTGAATACAAGCAAGGCATCTTCACAGAAAAAACACAAGAAAAATTCTTATTCCACATGTTAAGCGTATCACGCATGATAAATTATGGGCTCTGTCTGTAGGTCCTTTATACAAGACCTGGCTTCGGCATATGACATCAAGCAGCATTATGCAACTGTGAGGTGAACTATTGAATCAAAGGCTCAAATAATAGATGCTGGCCCAGTACGAACACGTGGCTAATGTACGTACAAACCGCAAAATCTGAAACACGCAGAAGGCCTAATACTAATTATTTTAGACCGTCGAGCTCCTATATACCAGTAGTGATCCTGCCCAGGTACACGAGCACCAGAGGTTTCTCCACGGGGTTCAAAAATCACCCGAAGGCTACGATGTGGCCCTTTATTTACTCCTGAAAGATTCTGCAACGTGTAAGTACTTCGGAGCGTTAACATTGACGGTCGTGCTCCAGCTGCCCGGATTTGATACAGCCCTATGTCAGCGGCTTGTTTCTGATCTGTTCACGCATATAAGGGCGCTCACTACGGACGATGCAAACACGCAAAAAAATCTCTTGGTGGTCCGCAAACTCATGTCAAACGTTTCTTCAGCGTATTTGAAGCTTCACCAAACATTTCACAACCCTATTCTATCGTTTGCACAGATCTTTGCGCCAGAAGTATCAGACCAGGGGAGTGTTCAGGACTTCGCAACTCTTGTGACACAGCTCTCCACCACGCAACTAGCATTATTGCTCATATTCCTTTCTATCTTAATTGAAGACATATCTAAGAGTAATGATTTCAGCTCGGCTATTCACGCGGAGGTGCGTGAAAATCTATATCCGTTCTTCCTCACTGTGTACCAGTATTTAAGCTATGTGAGGTCACAGCAACGGTTGCTGCACGAAATAGATTTGCAAGCGCTTCAAAGTCTACACTCATGGATGGCGTACTTGCCCAATATTAACGGAGAAGCTAGGTATGACGATATTACTGATTTGGTCGGGTTTCTCTCATTGCATTTCAACGACCGCATAGATCCACAATATCAGAACTCACTAGATTTGATTGTTCAGACTCTCAATATTTTTAACGAAATCTTGGAGCTAAACCCCAATATCTTATCACACGAACAGACGCAGTCATTATACGCGACAATACTCGGGACGTGGGGCACGAGTTTTACTGATTCGATAGTTCTCAGTCCAGGCGACGAATTTCCCGAAGAAAGCACGGCCTACATCGACTTAGTATTAACGATCTTGCAACTCAACTCGATCCGGCTCTCGAAATCCATCCTTGAGCCCAGCACACAGTCAATTTTTAGCCTCGCTCTCCGCTTAACTGCTGCCCAAGGCACACCCTTGGTCGTCGAGCTGATATCAGAGAGAATGTTACTTTTCTGGGAGGAACTTGCGAGTGTTTACGAAGACTCTAGTGATGTGTTCGATAGTTTATTTGAGACGCAAGACGACCCACAGTTCCGCACATCTTTCGAGTCCGAGAAACGCCGAATCTTCGATGCAGTGGTTCGCACATACTGGCAAAAAATACACCTCCCCGACCCTCAAACTTATGCGCAAATACGAGCGGAATTTAATGCCTATCGTTCCAGCGTGGCAGACTTCTTCTTGGTAGTGTACTCGCTACTCAAAGTGGAGTTCTACCGTCTGATGAGCGAGGCTCTTATACAACGATCGCTGTACTTTACTTCCAATTTGGAATACTTGCTAGATATTGAGGCGACCATGTACATTATTTTTAAGATCAACGATGACACGGTCTACTTTGAATCTCAAGCAAACCAACTTGCTCCTTTCGCCCAGGCTATTTTCGAGACGGGATTTCTCACGAAGTTCGCAACCATCGAGGCGGCAAATTCCGTACACAACACAGTTCTTGCAACCCTTATGCAATTTTGCTCATCAAATGTGTTTTACCTTAAAACTGCTGATGGCAGTAAGTATTTGGGCGAAGTATTCGACATTGTTTTCCCACTTTTATTGAATGGAGACAACACCACGCTCGCACTTCTTGCATCGAAAACTGCAATGAGAATATGCGAGGAATGTAGCGAGCATCTTGTGAATTTTCTTCCTGACTTGGAAAGAGTTGTGGTGGGGATGCTCAAGAACCCAGAGACGGACAGCCTCATCCGGCTGAGAATGTTCAATGCATATAGTGTCATTGCTCGAAGCATTGAAGACATCGATGAGCACAGTAAAATTCTACATGGAATGGTGACTGCGATCGCAAATGCTGCGATTTCCGCCATAGGAAGTATATCTGAGTCATCAGGAAGCATTCTGGAAGCCCAAGAGGAATATCTCACTTCCCTTCTCTCATGTCTTGTCAACGTGGCGAAAGGTAGCTCTCTCTCGGACAATACCATAGACGACATGCTGGAGCACGACCAGGATGTATACCGGGAATTCTGGAACAGGGACCCGTGCAACATCAAGCAGACCGTGTATCAAATCGTACAAGAGTTCTCACTCACAAACAGCGCTCTCGCTCAGAAAACAATTTTTATTGAGAAATGCTCCCTTATTCTTAAAGCTGGTATAGGGGAGAAATTGGGTAGTGGATTCAGTGTGGGCAACGAGGCGATCATGCGGTATGTTATGGCGTTTATGGATATCACAACTAATACGAACGCCGTGCCATTTATTTTTGGCTTGATGGAATGCTTGGTGAGTGTCGAGTATCATCATCTTAACTCTGAAACGATGCACCAGCTCGTGCAGAGAACGTTCACAGAGAAGTTAGCGTTCTTGAAGTCAGACCCAGACATAATCAAAAGTGCAATGGACTTGTTCTCCAAGGTTTTGGAGTGTAAGCCATCGCTAGTCCTTCACACTGATATGTTCAGGACCACTGTTCTTCAATTTGCCGTGGAAGGATTGGCAGCCAACGAGCTGTTTGTTGTGAAGTCGATTCTGCGATTCTGGACAAACATGCTAAATTTGAGACGCGGGACAAGCGAAGACCACGCAGAATGTCAACGGATTTTTATTGATCTTAATTTCATTGAAACCGTCACCTCTGAACTTACTAAATCTTTTGTTATGACCGCTCGTTCCAATCTTGAACCTTACTATTCAGTGTTCCGGGGTTTGATTGGCAAGTTTCCAATGCAGACGAAGAACAGCTTGACGAAGGCACTCAACACTGGAGCATGGGTACAAAAGGTCGGGGTCAGAGAGCTCGAGTTATTCGTCCACAAGTTGATGGTCACACGGGGCCGTCGCACGGCGAACGATGTTTTGAAGCTGTTCTGGCTTGCGGCAAACGGGTTTGTGGAGTACAATAGCCAAAGCCTATAGGCTGCTGGCAAGACCCACATGAATAGAAAACATCCATTACAAAAGCTAATAATTACACAATATTCGATAGACTCCCTTAAATCAATTGATGGAAACGCCCTCTAACTCCTTGGCCAACGCAAGACACTCGTTCTCGTAGTCAAGCTCCGTGACAGAGCTTACCTGGTAACGGACCCTCGTTTGGCCGTTGTAACTGTCCTGCTTAGCCTTAACCCTGAAGTTGAACTCCTTCATGGTCGCCGAGTTGATGATCTTGGTGAATTCTCCGGTGTCCTCTTCGTCCTTCAACTTCGTGAGTTCGCTCGCACTGGTCTTCAACAACTTGTTTCCCTCCTCGTCAAACAAAGTCACCCAGATTTGACCCGTATGGTCCACAAGCGAAGCGCTCAAGATATATCTGTAGTGGGGCTCAGGGTAGGTCAAGTTACAACGTTCGCATCTCCAGGAGCCATCGCTCTCTTGGATGACCTTACGGTTACAAGGCGATGGCCCTCTGCCATTTTGACTGACCTCATTGGCGCACGCAGGATAGCAGAAGTTGTCTGCCTTGATGTAGTTGATCGACGCCTTCACAGTGAAGAAGTCTGGTTTCTCGTTACCGCCCAAGCCTTCATTCTCGGCCATTCCGATTGTTTTTCTGCGACTCAATGGCTCACTTGCACCGGCAGACTCCACCTTCAACGATTTAAAGTTCTCGCTAACGCCCTTGTTGTCGTACCAGCCTTTCAACTGGTAAGCCTCGGGAATATCTGGGTTAGCCATGATGCTACCAGAGTGGGTCAAAGTCAATGAGCGGCCGCCGAAATCCTGAACCTTGACGCCCTTGAAAGCCACCACGGAGCCTGCTGGGATGTTGAAGTCTACGGCGGTGGCGTTCCACAAACCGACATCGATGGCGAAGTTGGAATCATCCACAATACTGACGTTTCTTCTGTTGAAAGGTTTACCTGTGGACTTGGCAGTGATCTGGAACACGTCGTTCACCACGTTGATCACACCGATAACGTCCACGACTGTGTCCTTCTCAAGGTTCTGGATAGCGTCCAACTTCGCGAAGTTGTAGTTGATTTTTGGGACGTCCGACGTGTCGAAACACTCGGTGATCTCACTATCCTTGTCGAGGGACAACTCGTAAGGGTGACTGAGGTGGGAGAATTTGGGCTTGGCTTGCTGGATACGCGCCTTTGTCACGTAGTACACCTTCCCTTCCTCCAACAAATTGTAGAACTTATCTGCCATCTCATTGAAAGCAGTAGCTCTGATCTCGTCGGACTCGTCCAAGAAGTTCACGTTAAACAACTTTCCGTCTCCCTTGGCGTTGGACCAGGTGCGGATGTCTCCCTTGTACGAAACACGGCCCTTGATCGTCCAATTGTTCTGGTAGGGAGACAACGACTCGATCGGGTTGACGGGCTTACTAGACCCTGGGTCCTTGGCACGTGGGGCAGGCGCCGCTGCAGGGACCGCTGAAGCAGTAGCAGGCGCGTGCTGAGGCTGAGGAGTAGGGGTGGCGCCTGATTGTTGGGCATAGGCACCCATGGCCATATCCTCGTCAGGATTCAGGTCAAAATAGGGGTCAAGGGGCGTAATTTCGTGACCAACACGTTCTGCCCTAGGCACATCGACGGTGAGCGCCGACACAATGAGAATCCGCTTCATGGTCTTGGCCATGGTGAACTTCTCGATGGAGATGACCGAGAACTTGGTGAAGCCGTTGGCCTCCAAGTAAGTGTTGCATTGAGAGTCGAGGAGACCCTGGATCGAGTTTTGGCCGTCACTAAACACACACCTGTAGCGTCTCTCGGCTAAGTTCTGCTCATTGATCACTTTCAAGTTGGTCACTTGCACGCGTATTGGCTTTCCTGCCCACTTTTGGCTGGTGCTTTTCGAAAGCGCCTCCTTCAAAACACCTGGAGTGACACCGTATGTTTCAGACATAATTTTATCTGTTTGATTGTTTTTCTCGAAAACTTTTTGGGAAGATTTCTTGATGAATTGTGCTGTAAGAGAAAGTAAAAAACGTGGTGCGCGTGTCTGGAGCTCCTATTTTGGTGGGCGCGCTACGCGCAACACGCGTCAGTGCAGGCGAAGGCAACCGAGGGCAAGACTGAAGGGGTATGAAAACGAAGGTTCGAAAATTTCGTTGAATCAATTTTCGATGACTTAAATAGTAGAGAAACATATAAAAAACTGTCATTCTCAGTGGGAAACTGAAATTAAACCCAACTAAATTTAAGAGCTCGGGATCGAGGTGTAATCTTAAAGTAGCTACATTTGGGCACTTCACGAGAATGAGTCGCCGAGAGGGTTCTGGGGAATCATGATACTCACTAGTCACAACAGTTCCCAGCCATTGGACATAGTGATTTCGTGTAACTCCTTTTTTTTTGTTCAAGCAGATTGACATATGATCCGTAAATAAATAGACTCGGCATCTCTACTCGGCATCTCTACTTGGCATGGATCAAATAAGAATTGTATCATTCGTCTGTTCATTGAGCTACGATATTGAAGTACTAGCACACACAAGGGGCCGCACACTGAGTGCTCCCCGCGCTGTCAAAAATATAGTCAATGAAGAGTCTAAGTGTATAAACAGAAGTAATCTCGCAAACCTGTTGGAGGAATATTGGTGGTCCACACGAACTGTATCAACGTTAACCATGAGTCGCGTCGCCTGTTGGAGGCACACGAACGGGTGTGACGGTCAAGCCCGTCTCAGAAAAGTAGTATAAAAAAAACGTATCTGGAAACTGAACAGTATGGTTACAACTTTGGCTGCAACGAGGTGGCATTAAACAATTCGTCCTTGTCGTTAAGCCTAACGGCTCCGCTCTTTAGCAAGGCCCTGGTTAAGTCTTGTATCAAGTCATCGGCATTCTCGATACCAATACACAATCTAATCAAGTCTTCTGGCATGTCTCTTTCCTCCCTGGTCTTGGCGTCGATCGACGCGTGTGACATTTTACAAGGCATGGAAATCAACGAGTTCACACAGCCAAAGGACACGGCAATGCCGAAGATGTCAGTAGACTCGACGATTTTTTCAGACAACTTGATAGAGCCGGTCTCAAAACTGAGCACGGCTCCCGCACCAGTACACTGCCTCTGATGTAACTCGTACTGCGGATGTGACTTGAGCCCCGGGTATCGCACTTTGAAGCCTACCTGCTGCAAGAATTCGGCAATTTTCACGCAATTTTGCTGCTGTCTTTCAACTCTGACAGCCAAAGTACGCAATCCACGGCACAACAACCAGCAATCGAAAGGACTGAGACCGCAGCCTGTAGAGTTAATAACGAAGTAGATACGCTCGGCCAACTTTGGGTCACGAGCCGCAATGACACCGGCCATGATATCATGATGGCCGTTCAAGTACTTGGTGGCAGACTCGTAATGAATATCGACGCCCAAGTCCAAAGGTGTCATCCACAAAGGCGTCATCATAGTGTTGTCAAACACCACCAATAGGTCTGGGTTAACAGCGTGTGCATGGTCAGTGATGGCCTTGACGTCGCAAACTTTAATCAAAGGATTTGTCGGAGACTCCAAGAAAATCATCTTGATGTTTTTCGTGATTTTGCTCTTTATGAGCTCCGTGTTGGTGGTATCGTAATGGTGCACTTTGAGGTCGCCTTTGCTGTTCAAATACGTAAGCAAACGGTGCGTACCACCGTACAAATCGTCTCCAGCAATAACTTCATCTCCTGGCTGAAGCAAACGCAAAATAACATCGAGGCAGCCCATTCCGGAAGTCACAGCAAATGCTTGAGAGGCCTTCATGATTGCAGCCATCTTGTTCTGAAGATAAGTCCGTGTAGGATTACCCGAACGAGTGTAGTCGTACTCACCCATATTCAGCAAAGATTCCTGTTTGAAAGTGGCCGATTGGTATAATGGAGGAACGCTGGCATTGTGCTGGTCCGTAGACTTGGAAAACACCAATTCCGTCTCTATCTTGTAAGATTTGGAAGACATAGTGAGGAACGTTGTGGAGTCTCTTAAGTGTTTCTTTCTCTAAGTTTCCTTAAATTTAGCAAGGGATTAAATCTCGAAAGCTATTTTTTTTAGCTAATGGAACACCTGGAAATAGATGAGTAGAAGAAAAAAGAAGAAAAGAAGGTAATATGCCCTGGTTTTCTCAAATGCCGGACTATCGCAGGTGTGCCCGAAAGAGTCACTGCAATCGCAGGCATGCACACAGCATCAAATGTTATCGCACGTGACCTGGGGTGACGTGAAGCTGCAGAATTGCAGGGTCAAATTTAACATTGGCTCCTTTCTGCCAGTCTGGCTGCAAAAAAGTATGATTCTTTCAAAAGATTCCGATAGTTCTCTTTCTTTCTTTCTTTCTTTCTTTCTTTCTTTCCATACAAATCTTTTTTTGTAATCCACAATCAGATTCAAGACATGTTTAAAAGGACCACACATTAGTGTGGCTCCATCATCATTTGAACAGACAACTGAGGTCACAGACTACTTGAATTGAAAGAGTTATAAGACGTGCAAGCATCTCAATTGACTTCTAATAATACTAATAAGTCTCTCAAAGCAATTGCTTTTGGATTAAACATTTTTCAAACTGTAGGCAACTACCAAAATTTACGTTCAAGAGCGCATACTAGAACGTGATTTCGAGACTGCGGTATCAAGTGCGGCGCACATAGTTAGCTGTGGATGTGACCGGTTTGCATTAATTTCCCACACTCGAAGCAGCCGAGTATACGAGACTGGCAATAAAGTTTCCAGAAATTGTTTTGTCGAATGGATACACGAGATGACATTCAAACTCGCATCGCTTAAGTTTGTCGCTGCCGAAGTCTCGTTACTCGAATCACCAAATTTTCATAAGCGAACACCCTAAAGCCTCTACATTTGATGTACCTTTGAAACATTTATTATACAAGGCTATCAATGCATTGTGGCGAAACCGCCAGTCCTTTTAGTTTAAACAACCCAACCACTCTACAAGTCCGCTCTAGTAAATTTACGGATATCCGTAGGCTCGGCATTGAGAAGCACCTTTCTGCCACTGAAAGGCTCACATGTGTCTCTTCCAGAAACTGGGCCTCTCTTCTCCAAAGGCTTACCAGCTTGCAAAGTCTTCAAGAGCTCAACGGTCTTCTCTGCGGTCAAGTCTTCGTGGAAGTCGTCGTCGATAGCGATCATTGGAGCGTTCACACAGGCACCCAAACATTCAACCTCTTGCAAAGTGAACATCTTGTCGGGAGTGGTCTGGCCAGGCTTGATCTTCAAATGGTCTTTGATTGCCTTCATGACCTCATCAGAGCCACATAACTGGCAGGGCGTGGTGGTGCACACCTGGATATTATATTTACCCATTGGCCGTCTCATGTACATGGTGTAGAAGGTGGCCACCTCGTACACTCTCATAGGGGGCATGTCTAACATCTTAGCCACGTAGTTCATCACGGAGATCGACGTGAACCCCAACTGACGCTGGCCCAAGTCCAAAAGCGGCATACAGGCACCCTTTTTGTATTGTGGTGGGTACTTGGCAATGATCTCCTTTGCACGGGCCAAGTTTTCGGTGTTGAACTCAAATGGGAGCTGCTGGTTGTCCTCCTTGATGTCTCTGTGGACCGAGATTATGCTGCTGTTTCTAGCTGATTGTCTCGTGAGCGAGGCCATGGGACCAACCGCCGTGAATTTCTTGGGGATGTAACGGAACATAGATGCAGGGAATGTGTGAAAATGTGTGAAGGGTGAGAGCCTGCCCAAAATTTCGATAAATTAAAGTCGGGAATACGCTGGTTTATAGACTAGGCTTGCTCGTCTTCAAAAGTACGTAGCTTCTTTTTTTACTGGTGTTGCGTAAAGCGTAAACGCGGTCTCCCCATTGGCCGTGGAACACCTGTGCACCACAACTTTCCGGGCTGGGACTGGGGAGATGAAGGGACTCCCTACCTCGGAAATAATCAAAGGCTTTATATTCAAGTAGTTAAAGGATTTTATAAAGGAAGCTTTTTGTTTTTACTTTCCGGTTCCCGAACTTTGGGAATGTTGGTGTGATGTCGTTTCCTCCTGTCTTCGAGCATCTGTGGAGAGTGAGGCCACTCAGATACTACAGATGAGTGAAATCGATACACCCTGGACATAATGATTCACTATGAACTGTCTTTCTACACTTTGACAGCTAGTGAACTAGTAGGTGTGTAGATTGGTGTCTTTGCTTGGTTTCTAGACCCAAAATAGTCTACTCTCAACCGTCTATTTTGAAATACTGAAACGTTCATTTTTTGATTCCCATTTCCAGCAGCCACGTCTATCCTCTCACTACAATTCCAGCTTCATTCTTTGACTGAACGATTCCGATGAATTTATCGATATACATTACATTACTATGGAACAAATGCTTAGTTTCTCTTAGCAAATCTTCTTGGACCTCTTTGAGAAGAAATGGCAACGGTTTGCAATGGGATCTTGAAGCCCAAGGTCTTGACCAAGTCAGCAGTCTCGGCGTCAACCTCCAATTGACCGTTGGTGTGGGACAAGTCCAAGGCGGAGACCTCTGGAACGTACTGGTCCTTTCTCTCACGCTCTTCTTCTTGCAACTTGAAAGAGATACCACGGACTGGGCCCTTCTGAATTCTCTTCATCAAGTGGGTGGTGTAACCAGCGATCTTGTTTCTGAGTCTCTTGGACTGGATCTCAGCGATCTCAGTGGTCAATCTCTTGTTGGTCTCGAAGTCCAAAGTCAACTTTGGGTAGAATCTCTCGATCAAAACCTTAGAGGCTCTCTTGACAGTCTTAGTTCTAACACGACCCTGAAGAAGTTAGTATTTAGTTTGAGTGTTGAAATTATCCTCAAGCATGATAGAAGCCGCACAAAGTTTAGGATAAAAGGGGCATTGTTGGGGGAGGTATCAATAAAAGCGGACATATCAGCTCTCTTCTCTAACAAAAGTTTGGGAAGAAGCTTTTTTCAATTCCCAGGAAGCCTTTGGAGAAACGAGTATCTTAGTTCTTCCCGTTCATGAATTGGTCATTCCATAGCAGATATATAAAGCAGGAGAGAGGGGGTTTGAATGAACATGAAGCCCTTCGGTGTTTAAATCTGGATATATAGACCGACTTCCTAGGTAATTTCACGATGTCTATCGGTTGATGTCATCCTTTAATCTGATGATAGTGCTTCGAATTGCCGTGCTCGATTTTGTTGTGGCACTACATACCATTTTTGATGTTTTTCGATGTTCGTTAAGGAGAAGATTTCAACAGCGATTCAAAAATATGTATCACAACGGGTAGGAAGAATTTTTTTCGCCTCGCCAGTGCAGGATTGGCAAAGCGTGAGATTCACGTGACCAAGTGTGACTTTGTTTTTTATTCAAAATCATGCCTGCCTCTAGTGAGATCACGTGCGCCCCAAAGAGCAGGGTCACGTGCGTTTGATTGGCTGCCCATGTACAAATAGTTCGAGCTTTTTAAATTAATATTAGTGTTCCTCACCTTAGATGGCTATACATATAAAGAGTGTAAGAAATCCACCTATGCGGTGGAATTTTTTGTTTTTTGATTTTTTCCATCGTGTGGTAGCAACCTGTAGTCTGCTATATGTCTTGAATACGTGAGTATGAACTTTGTTAATTGAAAACATTCTTCCTACGTCGCTGTTCTTCCCAGTGAAATTTATATCTCAGTTGTATCCTTCGATTCAGACCACAAATTATTCTAGAATGGGACGTAGCATTTACATCTGAACAGCCGTATCCAGAAACAATAAAAGTTTGCTCTTGACGACATAAGGCAATTCGTTGCCCTTTCATTGACGATAATACTACTCATATTTAACGGGTCACTTCTTTTGTTCTTAGCTGTGCCCATAGTTACATATGAGTCATAATTCATTCGAGCTCTGGTTGCAGAATGCGAAATTTGCACCCACTGAACCTTGGTGATGGATGGGGTAATACATAAAGAGGAAAATAATTGGATCTGAAAAGTCTAATGATGGAACACGTTTTTAGAGTCAAGTCTGCACTTTTCTAAAAAGAGTGTGTCACTGATTACTATTTGAGAGTTTCGACGAAGCTGATTGTTGTTTCTACCCGACGATACGGTTTCTTTAGGTCAGTTATCAACAGTTTCGTGGCATACAAGCCATGTAATATTTCTTATCTTTATCAAAAAAAAAAAAAAAAAAACATTCTGTGGAAGATCAAGGAGGACGAACTTAGAAGCCTCAACTGGATCATCATAAGTGAAACTCATAAACACTGCAGATCGATACCCTTGTGTTCTTGTCTGCCAATATTCTGTGATGCACAATACTGATTATTTAAATAACTATATCTCTCTTGACTCAACAAATTAGTGGTCATCTTCTTCTTGAGTCGGGGAGACCGTTCAGAATTAGCCCCCACCGCACAGTGCATATTTAGAGGCAGTGTTGAGTACATGAGAGGCGTCGCGTCTCTAGCTCAACACGCTCATGTTCACTCGGTCAGTACCAGCAAATGATGCTATCCAGTAAAATAAGAATAGTTATGTTTTTAAGAGAAAGAAACATTCACTTTTTTGAATTCAAAAATCAAATCATCTCAATTCCTCTTATTAGCCACAAAGTTCTCCAGCCTTAAACTGATAGGGTGCGCACGTGACCTGTGCGATCTACCGAAAGACCCACAACGAAGCTCTCCCAATCAATTAAACAACACACAACAATAAACTCCCAAGCAGCATGGAGAAGGGCAGGCTCTATCACTGTGACGTATGCTCGTCCGACTGTACCAACCGTATTCGGATAAAATGCGCAATCTGTACGGATTACGATCTTTGCGTGCCTTGCTTCGCCTCGGGCTCCACCACGTTAGACCACAAACCATGGCACGACTATCAAATCATTGAGCAAAACACGTATCCTATCTTCGATGAAAATTGGGGCGCCGACGAGGAGTTGCATCTCATTCAGGGATGCGAGAACTTTGGTTTGGGGAACTGGCAAGATATTGCGGACCATATAGGCCACAGGTTCAAAGACGAGGTCGCCGCACATTACAAGGAGAATTACTTGAACTCCGATGAGTATCCGCTACCGGAAATGAACAAAGACTTCTCTGATATATCTGCAGCAGCCTTTCTACAGAAGAGGAAGGCCCGTTTGGAGGAGCGCAAAACGCTACCCTTGCCACCACCCAAGCCAAAGCCGGCTGTTTCGACCCCACTTTGTCACGAAATTCAGGGGTACATGCCCGGGCGGTTGGAGTTTGACCACGAGGCTGAGAACGAGGCTGAGGTACCTATCAAAGATATGATCTTTGATCCCGAGGACTCGGCGGGTGACATCGAGTTGAAGTTGACTATTCTAGACATCTACAACTCGAGACTTACCACGCGTGCAGAGCGCAAACGCGTGTTGATATCCAACGGCTTGCTCGAGTACAGAAAGAACATTTCAAACGACAAACGGAAGTCGAAAGAAGAGAAGGAGTTCATGAAAAAGATCAACGCGTACATTCGCGTCATGACCCCACAAGACTTCGAGGAGTTTTCCGCAGACCTCCTTACCGAGTTCAGGTGCCGAATGCGTATCCACCAACTACAGACATGGCGGCGCAACGGAATAACCACGCTTGAGGACGGGAACAAATTTGAAAAGGATAAATTGATCCGTCTGGCGCACTACCAGCGCGTCGGCAATGGCTCAGGCCTAGCTGCGCGTACAGCCACCCTGCTGATAGCGTCTAATGGAGCCCGCAAACTGAGCACTCCGCAACCTCCATACAAACCCAAGGTGAACACCAGCAATGCGCGGGCGCCACTCGACTTGTCGCACACGACTGATTACGACTTGCTATCGGCGGAGGAGAAACAGTTGTGTTCGGCGCTCCGAATCTTGCCCAAACCGTACTTTGCCATCAAGACACAGCTCATGAAAGAAGCAATCAAAGGAAATGGTGTGCTTAAGAAGAAAGACGCGAGACTGCTCTTGAAGATTGATGTCAATAAAGCGTCAAAGATTTACGAATTTTTCGTCCACATGGGCTGGTTTTCTCCGGGATAAGCGTCTCACCAGTATTTATTTGTTATTCAAGACTTGGTAATATTCGTCTGAGAAAATTCGGAATCTATTGTCATCACAAGTTCGCCTCAGATATAACTGATCCTCTCAAGACGGTCGCTTGCTTTTGGCCATGCGTGTGCATTTTTGTGAATGCAGTTCCATAATATCGGAAGTGTATAAGCTTGTCTATAAAGGGGAGAGAACGAAGGGAAAAACACAGTAATGTAAGATCCTGGTTGCTGCAAACCTTTTAATTATGATGGCGTACATTCTCAGTTGTTGAAGTGGTTGCGAATGAGTCAGGCTCGCGAACGCTCGAATCGTTTCGCAAATGGTTTCACAGGCAAACTCACAAGAGTAAAAAAATAAGGGAAAGCTTAAATCCGCGTTAGACCCGAATTCAATGAATCGTGGGATGATGTCCAGAGATGAAAAGGGAAATATTTTTTACAGGCACGGCTGCAACTGAAACACCAACCGCGAAGCAGGCAATATGACCACGCGACTGGTCACGTGCGCAATTTGTTGTCGTCCCACGGAGAGGCAGCAGAGCGCTCAAAAATGAAGGCTTAGCTATTTGTATAAAGCAAAAAAACCATACTAGCCTTGCCTCAAACAAACACAGAAGATTAAAAATCTCCTCTGAAATTATTGTCGTGACAGAGCTGAATACATAAAGACCATCTTTCTCAATACGCGAACTTCCTTATAAGTCTACCGCCGTCTAATCATCATCTACATAATACACACAAGAAGTTCACATAATCATGCAGTTTTCCCAGCTTGCCTCAATTGCACTTGCTTTGACCCCCCTCGCTGTTGCTGGTGGATCGCCTCAGTTCTTCCCGCTTACGCGAAAGGGCGATATTCCAACAATCCAGCCATACGCGTTGGGCCAGGAGGTGTTTATCGACTGTATCTCCAGAAACATTGATGACGGTGAGCACAACTTCGACTCCAACAACCGGATCGTCTACAGGGCTTTTCCTACGTGTAAGGAGAGTGGCAAGCCGCTTTCTTTCAAGTATGGCATTTCCGAGGATGTCAACTGCACAATTAACTTCACCGACGAGCTCTACCATTTGTTCCAGTTGTACGTGCACGAAGACGCGCCTTTCAGTTGCCGGATCCCATTAAGCTCAGAGGCCAACTATTTGGAGCTGGGCGGTGCATACATCCCGTTGACATTCAACTTCAGGGGCGAAGTCCACGACTCACACTTGGACATCGACCCTAAAATGAACATCATTATGACCCGGCCAGCCCTGAACAATCCAGAGCAACAGACAATTGTGAACGCTGTCGCTTGGTCCTCGGGCACAAACGCCACACGGTTGACAATTGGAGAGACCTTGACGCTCGAGTTGGCCGTGCGTTGGTTTGACTCGATCAAGCCTTCTGGTTCTCAGGGAGGGGACGAGTTGCCATTTACAGATGGTTTCTACAAGTTGCCAATGAGCTTCGTGCCAGTTTCGTACATGCAATTTGTTCTTTCCTTGGTACTCGTGGCGCTCGGGTCCGCTGTAGTATCGGGTCTTGTTGCATTTAGAATTAAGAAAACTCACGGGTATCACGCGGTCTCGGACAGAGAAGTTGGGTTTGGTCTTTCCAAAAAAGATTGATTTGTCTACTGACACTTCTGGATGATCGCCTTCAAAAGTTGCGCCGTGCGGTCGGACTTCTCCTCTTCTGAGTTCACGTACGTGTCGTTCAAGAATGCAACGTACTCGGTAGCCAATCTCGACTTTTCCGTGGCGCTGTGAGCCTTCAGCTTGTATGCCATGTATTTGTTCACCGAGAGCTGAAGTGTTTCGGCTAATTTGCCGTCGGAAACCTTGACGTTACGGAGCGGAAGCGTGATGTCGAGCATCACCGTGCGTGGGTTCGACCCATATTGATTTTGCAAATAGGACACAATGTGATAGTTCAAATAGTCTCTGTTTAAGTTCTCGAACTTGTCGAAGAGTTCAAGGTACTGTTCCGCTAGCTCGAAAACGCGGTTCTCCCGGGAATCACGGGACACGCCCTTGAGCAATTCAGGAATGCATATGTCAAAAACGGTAAGTGCAATGTCACCCTTAAGCACGGGATTCAGGTCAGGATTACCCAACACGTTCATATCGGCCTCGGGCAACAGTGCCAACAGGGCCTTTAATTCGTCCTCGTTGTCATCATCGAAAGTAATAACGTCACTGTTGTTAGCAGCCGCGTCTCCACTTTCAGCAGGTGTTTTCGCTAAACGGCTTTGAAAGTCTGAGGCCTGGGCCCGCAAGTCCTCCTCCTGTTGGGTCTCGGTCAACAATCCCATGACCTTCCGCCTAGCTAGTAACTTGGAGACGTAGGCCAATTCAAACTGTGCATAACTCAACCAAAGTTTCTTGCTCTCGGGGTTCAATTTTAAAGCTCTTTGATACAAGTCCCTAGCTCCCTTTGCGTTGGCATTCGTTTCGAACTCATACTTAGCTGCAGAAAGCCAGGCATCCACATTTCTTGGCTGCAACAGCAAGAGCTTGGCATATACACGGTACACAATCTTGATGGCATCCTTCTCCTTCACAAACTGAAGGAATTTCAGCCAGAGCTCAAGATTTGCCGGGAATCTTCTAACCGCACGGTCAAAGACAAAGATGATCTTACGGAAGCCTGCCCAATCTGAAATAGATGGTTTGGCATCTACCAACTGAGCCTTGTGAAGTCTCTGGAATCGCTTGATTCGAAGTTTTTCCAAATTGATCTCGAAATCACTGTATTTAATAAAGTCTCTAGGCTGCGAGCCTCGACCCAGAATACGATGCTCGAAATCCGTTCTTCTTCTCATTATCATCGTGATCTCTTTCTTATCGAAAAGCCCCTTTTTCTCAAGATCTTCCAATTCTGGAACAGACAGTTCCATGTAATATCTAATTGTGGACGCCATTTTGCTTTGTATTTGGTTACTAAGTGAAAGTATGA
>JAJMCI010000315.1:0-17282 GCA_030565705.1 Metschnikowia baotianmanensis | reverse complement strand
ACTTACCTTAAAACCCATAAAAATGCCTGGAGAGTTCACTGAGTGTTCAGAGACACCAGCTTTTCCAGCCCTAATATTTCCCCTTCACATTTGCCGTATGTAAAAGCCACGTCAACAAGTCACAGCCGTACTTCGCCCAAAAAACCTGGCCGTCCTGTACTGCACATGGGCAACACCAACACTGAAATTTGCCGAAATCAGTGTTTGCGTGCATGGGGCCTGTATTTGGAAAAATACCCCACTCGGTTAATAAGTCACCGAGAGGTTTATACAAGCGAAGCCGTTGCTTTCGTCGTTTGGCCGCTAGGAGTAGAGATGTTTGCTGCTTAGCCCTTCGAGATGCCTCGAATTCTTATTTAAAAAGTGAGATCAATACCGCCTCTGGAAGCGGGGAAATCTCAGCAGACATAAGGGAGGTGCAAAGACTTCTGGAATGAATACAGGGGAAAAGAAATTGAAGCTAGAAGTTTACAAAAAGAAATTTTGCCGTGTGTCTTGGAGAAAAAATATTCCTTGGCGATTGCTTTGGGAGATTCAAAGCATTGTGTGCGACTCGAGATGCTACATTCCTCGGTATACCGCCTCAGTGTGGGGAAGACTGCATGGTGCCCAGACGAAGATTAAAGTCGTTATCATATTGTAGTGACTATTCAAATCTCTAAGTGATCCCTTCAAAAAGAGGGAAGCGGTTATCAGCTCTAGGCTGATTCTGGGACATTAGAAAACACCACAGACGCGTCTCAAAATGACAGTCTCGTGAACACCGGGGCAGTGGAGATGAGCCGTGCTTAGAATAACCAGATGATCCACACACTCCCTGCATTTCCCCACTAAGAATGTACGGTGGCCACTTGCGGTGCGCAGCAACGCGTTCTAAAAATAAGTTTGATGAAACATTGTTCATGGTTATGAATGGCGGAGATCCCATGCCGTCTTGCAGAGTTTTACACTCTTGATATCATTCACAATGATGTCGAGTAAGTAGATTTAGCTCGAGAGGAGCGATTGGGGACCCTTGGATCGATTGCGCATGTTAGTATGGTATGGGCAACCATATTACCAAGAAGTAAAACGTGCCTCATTTGTGGTTTCAGGCTTGAGACTGTATCATTAACAAATTTTTGCGCAGTGTCGATAATAGAATGAATGGGCGAACGATGTGCTAGCAATATTGTTCTTCTACTTCTTCTACAACGTGAATGCAAATAGTTTGTGCACCTTACACGTAGCTTAGTAGTGGCGATACTCAATTTTGGACACGTGTCTGTACAATTCTGAGATCCATGAGTGGTGCGGTGGATCCTACCGGTGTGCACGAATTTTGCAAGAATTTCTATCACACGGCATGTAATTCAGTTTGGAGTGGCTTTTGCCTAATCCCCACACCTTCCGATTACTCGTCTTCTTATAGTAGTTGAGATGCCTACTAGGATCACCAAACATGAACTTTCGACTCATTTTTAGTCTGCAGAAGGATTATTGCCTCATGAAGAGATGGCCATGCAAGATTGCTTTCGCTCTTTGAGCCTGAAGACACAGGAAGGTCTACCGTCTATCGAGCCCGAGCGCTTCTCTAAACTTTGTCCTCACATTGAATCTGAATCAAGATCGGCTACGTTTTGGAAGAAGTTATACAAGGAGGAATGGGTCAAGAGACATGATTTCTCAGCCATTCATTTGTTCAATTTTAGGTCTTATGCTCTTAAGATCGACGAAGCTGGGAATACTCTGCTCACAAATTGTCACCTCTGCCTTTTTCTGGTAAAGCGTCAATACGTCTTACTCACATTTATAATATGCGCGACGTATCCAAATAATGGTGGCAAAAGATTGGAATCTCCACTACGATGCTCAGAGAGATGTTAGCGCCAACTGACACCTCATACGAGATTTTGAGAAGGTTGAATTGATTTGTTGAGACCGTCCGAAAGATATATTCGGGAAGATGGCGGGATGATTCTTCGGGTTCATTGCTGCCAGTTTTACTGCCTAGACAGATTGCAAAAGCGTGGAAAGCAATCCATCCATTGGGTAGTTGACAAGTTAATTTCAACTCTAAGTTGATGTCAGGGCGGAATCATGGTAGGCGATTCGTTAAATGTGACCTCGCGTTGGGTTAGAGGGTTTACGTATGACTGCACAGTTTTTGGGCTCAGAAGCTAACTTGTGAGCTCCCCTTTAATCAATGCATCTACCGAAAAGAACATGAGTATTTGTTGAGTGGTCTAAGCGTTCGAAGATTTACTATTGCACGGTGAAAGTCGTGGGTTCGAACCCTGTGGGTGGATTAGTCAGACAGTCTGCTCATCGTACAAAAAAATATAGAACACATCAAAGCTTGGCTTTCACCGTCCAAGCCACTGGTTCATTCGAGGTCTTTGGCTGTATAGTTTTCCTTTCATAGATGTATCCTTCAGGAAAAAAAAGACGGAGGGCGAGGCGGCCCCGGTGTTTAGAAACGCAGCGAAAAGAAGGCCTGAGATTGAAAACTAGGGCCTCAGGTATGTTGAGAAGGGTCGAATACTGGATCAATGTCACAGAATAACGCAACTTTGTTGATGCCGGCCGTCTTTAAGAAAACCGCATATAGATATCAGAGCAATGGGCCCAAACACCTGAGAAGAGGAGAGCACACCCGTAAACCCAGAAGGTATTGACATAGAGGCAATCTTTTTTGCAAACAAACTGAGCGCTGGGAAATCATATTCGACAATTAAAAAAAATCTTGTTTGAGAGATGCCCGAACATAATCTAGAGAGGGCGCGTCTGAGCTCATCGCATCTCGACCGAATCAGGCGATACAACCCGGCCGTTCGAGCCGCGGGCATACCTGCATATAAAGAAAAAGCCCGCGGAAGCTTCGATGGCCATTTTCCCTTCAGCTTGCTTTGTGTGATCATAGGATCGGGACAGTCCCTATATTTTCAAAGTGAGACCCGCTGCCTGATCCTTTGGCGGGGCGGCTAAATGCACCCTACAGGGCACATTACCCCACAACTCGACACGAGTAGCAAAAGCCGCTAGGTTTTGCGTCTCGGCTCAGCACTTCCCTTTTGGGCGAAGAGAGAGCCGCGGATGTAAGTGGATAGTAGCTTTCGACTCCCCGCCCCATGAAATCGATTCAAGAAGAGATCGGGGTACTTTCCCGCCGGAATGGATCCCGAAAATACGTGCTAAAGTTTCTTATACTGTCGCTTGGTTCTGGTCTCTTTGTTTTCTGAGATTCTGGCAGTTCTGATTGGCCACAAGCTATCGCTGTTCCAGTCGCGTCACGGCGACGCGGCTGACCAGGTGCCTCACTAAGAAGGCGAGATACATGCAGCATTTACTGTACACGTAGGCTCATCATGTCAGATATGCGCATGGTGTGCACTCCCTGCAACTCTTCGCCGCGGATTGCAAGACAGAGTTTTCCTGACGATAAAAGGGCACGAAATTCCTTTTTCCAAGCACCAGCCCTCATCTATATTTACTCTTGTTCCTTATACTCCTACTTGTACTTCATCTGATCTATCTTTGTCATGCTGAGCATCCACGAAGTATCCAGGGAGCAGCCCATCAGCGAAATAGCCGACAAGCAGTCACTGGGGCAGCCAGAGGCGAGCGTGGGTGTGGGAGACTACATTGCTGAAAATCGTCTGTGGATCAAAGTACGACACTTGCGTTTTTTGGCGTTCTACTGTTTTGTCATCACGCTTACATCCTGTACAAATGGTTACGATGCAGCGATGATAAACGGTTTGCAATCTTTGCCAGCCTGGCGCCAGGCAATCGGCAATCCGTCTCCTTCACAGTTGGGCTTGTTGTCCATCGGCCCCCTTGTTGGAGGTGTTGTCGGGCTCCCGATCTCCCCCTGGTTTTGCGATCGTTGGGGAAGAAAGAAGCTCATTATCATTGGCCAACTCTTAACGATTCTCGGTGCAATTCTTCAGGGCGTTGCCACTAACTATGGCTTTTATTTTGCGACCAGAGTCATTTTGGGTTTCAGCGGAATCTCTACTCTTCCATCGCCAATCTTGATCACTGAAATTGCATACCCAACCCATAGAGAAACCGCAACTTTCGCCTTCCAAGTGTGCTGGTACTTAGGAGCCATCGGCGCAGCTTGGGTGACCTACGGAACACGGAATATTGCAGGCAACCCCTCGTGGACAGTCCCAACCTTTCTCCAAGGCTTTTTCCCATTTTTGCAGATCTTGTTGATTTGGTGGGTACCCGAGTCACCCAGATTTCTCGTGAATAAAGGTAAGGTGGCCGAGGCACGGGACATCTTGACCAAACACCACATTGGAAACTCGACGGATCCAAGAAACGTTGTCTTGATCGACTTTGAGATGCAAGAGATTGAGGCTGCAATTGCAAACGAGAAGATTCAGACCAACTCTTCTTACATGGATTTTATTAAAATCAAGTCTTTCAGGAAAAGACTTTTGATTGGTGCGGTCTTACCTTGTATTCAACAACTTGCTGGTAACGGGTTGGTGTCGTACTATTTGCCTGTTGTGTTGGGATTGATTGGAATTAGCGACACCACTCAACAGCTTCAAATCAATGGTGCATTGATGATTTACAGTTTCTTTATCTGTGCATCTATGATGAGTATTTGCCGTCTCTTTAAGAGAAGAACAATGTTCTTAACATCGCTTTTGGGAATGTTGTTCAGTTTCTCGTTATGGATAGCATTTTCTGCGCTTTGCGAGAAGAGCAACTTCGAAAATAAGACATATGCTAACGGTGTCTTGGGTATGATTTTCATATTCTATTTCTTTTACAACATGGGTGCTAACGGGTTGTGCACCTTGTACCTAAGTGAGATCATGCCTTACTCGCACAGGGCCAAGGGTGGTACTCTTTCCCAGATCTTTAACCTTTTTGGGGCGATTATGACGCTTTTGAATCCCATTGGGATGGCATCGCTTCAGTGGAAGTTCTACTTTGTTTACGTGGGATACCTCTTCTTAATGCTTGTGATTGTCTACTTCATGTTTCCTGAGACATCCGGATTCACGTTGGAGGAAGTGGCACAGGTGTTTGGTGACGAAGCTCCCCAAATTCAAAACCGCAAGTTGGAGGTCGAGAAGGGTCAAACCGTGCATGTTGAGTCTGTTTGAATACTAGGGTTGAGATCGATGATTCTGCGAAGGGCAGGTCATTCGTATCGGAATGTTTATGAATATGATAGTTTGAGATTTACAGATCAGGCAAGGCCACTTGTAGTTCAACTACTTTTTAGTCAAGTGTTGAGTAAAGTACATATATCACGGAAAAGTGAGGAGATTTTAAAATCAGAGGCCAGCCCCAAGAAATTGGAGCGAGACAGCGACTCAGTCCTATGGAAAATCGGAACACACCCCAAAGAATCGAGAGTTGAGCGCGATTAGAGCTCTAGCTGTAAGCAACGTCCCACCACTCCTCTTTAACGGGAATTATCCTGTTATAACTATTCTGGTTCTCCAGAGGATCAACTCTCGTGAGTCATAATGTTTGGAATATGCAGTTCCAGACATAGATATCTTATCACCGGACTAAAGCTGAACCGCACACGACCATGGGTCTTGCTCATGGGACACGAAGAAAGGACAACGCATAGAATATTCTGTTCTCTTCTCCACGCTAAGGTAAATACAATAAACGAATCTAACCTGTGAGAACGCACTTAACACAGCAGTTGTCACAAATTTCATCAGCATATCGTTGTTGTAGGTGTGCAATTGCATATGCAGGTTTGTGGGTCAAACGCTGTGGCAGCCTTGTGTGCACACCTACTGTGGTAAGTCGGCGGTGCGGCAACCTCTGGTCAAAAGACATTGAGGTTTTCATTCTCGGGCATCTCTGGTCTGGTAACAATAGACATTCCGTCCTCGTACATCTCTGATATTGTTGTCAGGTGGAGTTGCCTGATATTGATGTGGGCGCCTGAGTAGTTGTGTGAAGTTCCTCTCTATTTAAGGCTGGCTTATTTCCTAGTCTTCTGACTTGGGAATGAGGCAAGCTGCTAAGCATTTTACTCTATTCTTTGATCTCTTTATTCTTCGTGTTAACTTTACCAACTACGTCGACAGAGTCCCTTTCTGTTTCCGCCGTTTCTAATGGGCAGACTTATGTGAGTCTTGCTCGAGACGTGCGTTAGGTCGATTTTGATAATCAGGAATATCCTCTCTTCCAGGAGGAGACTAATTACAGTGATCCCTCGCGACTTGCTTGCATTTAGGGTCAAGTAGGGTCAAGCAAGTCGCGAGGTAAGCAACTAAAAAGTTTTTGCGAAATTCTCTAAAGAGTGTTGCAGTGAAACAATTTTTCCTGCAGAGAACTTAGGTTCATGATCAGCTTCCTTCTCAAAGAGAGGATAAACTTGATTAGTGAAATCGACTTTACGCACGTTTCGAGCGAGACTCACCTGAGCTTGCTCATCTGAGACGGCGGAAACAGAAAGGGACTCTGTCGACACAGTTGTAATGGCAACTTAAACAGAGGAGAGATCGGATACTTGTGTCAGTGCTTAAAACTTAACTAGCCTCACAAGTCATAAGACTGGGAATTAGGCTGGACTTAAATAGAGAGAAACTTCACGCAACCATTCAGGCGCTTCCTAGCTACCCCGCTCAACCGTCACGCCTTCTAGGTACGCCCGTGACGCCCCGTAGGTACAAACGTGACACCTCCTTGCTACCACACGCAACTGTGACGCCTCACAGGTACAACCGTGACGTCTGTCAGGTACGCCCATGACGCCTCCTTGTTACCCGGCTCAAACATGATGCCTTCTAGGTACAATTGTGGCGTCTTCCAGGTACGCCCATGACGCCTCCTTGCTTCCCCGCTCAACAGTGACGCCATGTGGGACATGCACCCCACATTACTACGCCCCTTTCCCGGGTAGAAGGAGGTTCATATAACAATGACACCCCTTTTTACCTTTTGAGCGAATAAGCCACGCTGCCGACCTTTCACACGTCGATGCGCGCATGATGCTGTCCCGGCGTTTGATCCACAAACCCTCATATGCACTCGCGCACCTACAACAAAGAGGGGTACTGCATTCAATTCAGCCCAGTCACGTGTATAGCTCACGTGATAGTATCACTATTTGAGAATAAGCTTAGACTAATCAGCAAAAATCACTTGGCACTGCTCTGAAATCGAGGTAGAGGATAGGTAATTTTGCTCAAATATTTTCGTTATACTCTCTGTAGCTAATATGTTTTATGAATTCTCGACTACACTGTGAAACTACAATATGCTTTCTTTACTCGATAAGGCTCGCTTCTGGACTTGCAAAAATGGATTTGCACTTATCGAGGTCTGACTGTATACGTTATACACGTTATACACGTTAAAAAGGTCACTCTATCTTGTTTCTGTTAAAAACCAAAAAAAAAAAACCTTCTTTGGAGGGCTCGCGTCGATGAAAAAAGTTTCCACGCCGATACAGTGAAATCTTGTTAAGCGAGATACACCCTAAGAGAGAATTTGGATAAGGCGCGCATGATCTTATATGTATGCATTTTTGATCCGCGCACGTACCTTTTACATAGTGTAAATATTGAATAAGATTAAAATTGGAAATTGGTCAGGGTTGGCATTTTTTTCTCAGAAAAAACCTTATCCAATTTTGGTCTCTGAGGTGCTTGGAAGAGAAATAAGTACATTTAATCCCTTAATTTGTCCACAAGGGCTCTTTTACAACTAAATTAGAGAATTAGGATCACAGGCACGCTTCACTCTCGCGTATATATGAAAAACCGCGTTTTCAGCATGGACCGCGTTGCGATCAGTTTCACAAGACGCGATTTGTCAAATAACTTTGCTAACTCCCAGCTCAACGTGCTTAGACATGGCATAACGATTACATGAAAATAGAAACATTGACACTATGAGGCTCTCTCTTTGATTGCTCATATGTGCACACTACATCAATATACAGGACAAAATGCCCTTATATGCAGTAAAAAACTGGATAACTGTTAACGCCCATATTTCGGCCTGCAATAATTATTCTATTTTAACAAGATTTCACTGTACTCAAGGGTCGTGTCCGACACACCAACGCGCACCCAACTAAAAGTAAACACACACAATTGCCTCATGGGAAATCCAAACACAGAGGATTCTCACATTTTTCATGCTTTTTTCACTTACCCGTAGATGAAAAGCTCGTCCTAACAAGAAAGGTCGCTGGCTTTCATACATTCTCTGTATCAGTGACTACTCAACCTCGGTCTCGCTCGCCTGTCTCAAGTCCACCGGCTGACTCAACATCTACGGAAGGACACAACAAGCACCAGCCCTCTTTCTCGCCAAAGGTCGAACTTCCTGGCGTCACTTTTAACGTTGCTCCTTCAACTTATCGAAAAACCTCAACACACGATGTGGAGTGCTTGACTCCCATTGTGGTTAACCACGAGAAAGTTTCCTTGCAACAAGCGCAGGGCTGATCTACCTTTAGAGTTGCACTACAGCAGCGGCCCTTGATGGATTCACATGAGCGTGTCAAGCTAGGAAAATCTTCCAATGATGGAGAGGTACACTGTAACTTGATACTGTTTTCGCAAATGGATGGACTCATCACGTTTGCGGCCGACCCAAATGCACCTGTGCCGCCAACTGAAACCACGCCGAAAGTAACAAAACGTTCTTTGACGTCGAAAATTCCGATCTCACGAGTCAGAGCGCATAGGCTGACGACATTTCGCAATGTTCCGAAATGAGCAGAATGGCTAAAGTCCTCTCAGATCCACATTCTTTATCGGCGCACAAAGATAATGGGAGTTGGGCCAAGTCGCAGCCGCAATATTCACAAGAAAAGAAGAATCCATCTGGCTGGCCTGGATATTTATGTGTGCAAATGTTCTGGAGAAAAGAAAATATCAGGGAAAGCTTCATCCTTGACCCATTTAGAAAATTCTCCAATAGAAAAGTCACAAACCAATTTGATTGAAAGTTTCATGGAAGGGTCTGGGTATGAATCTGATGACGATTCTGCAAGTGATTCCCATATTGAATCTGAAGCAAACTCAGGGGGAAACTCAGCCCATCCCAGTGAGGCAGATGTCAACAGATCCACAGGTACGAAATCATCGAAACTGAAAAACAACCGGTCTTCGCTTGCCTCAAGTTGTAAAGCAAGATTCACGATTCAGTTTCCTCATGGCTATAAGCACGCTCCAGGTAATCAACTAAACGTGAAAGATCACCGAGATATGAAAGTGATGGTTACATGGAACCGTACACACTCTCATCCTTTGAATAAGAACTTTTTCAATACTCCTCCTCTTTCTAAAGAGATGAGAGACATTCTTGAGACCGCTGCGGCCAATGATGCCTGCCCAAGAAACATGGGGGTACGACGACCAAGCGAACGCAAACAAGCCAACAGGAAGACACCAACAGCCATACATCATGGGAATCAACCTGAGTTCCGGAGGTGGTAGCTCGCCTCTATCTCTATAAGGCTGAGCTCTTCTGTTGTAGTCGTTGTTGAATAAAGGTGTGATTGCGCTGGCGAGAAGCACACCGACTCCAATTGGAATGAACAATATTCCTGTTTTCGATGCAGACTATCCTTTTCCTTCCATGTACACCACAGGGTATGCATACCGTCATTTTGGGTATGGTATGTTTCACTGTGGCCCTCGGGTCGACAATTGTCACCGGAGACTTGGCCACACCCGCGAAGTATTTTGGTATTTCTGAAGAGGTGATCATTCTTGTGACAGTGACTGTTTTCGTGCTTGGCTTTGGCTTTGGTCCCTTGCTTTTTGCTCCTGCATCGGAGGAGGTGGGCAGAAAGCCAATCTATGTGCTCACCTTAGGTCTTGCCGTAATTTTCATCATTCCGTGTGCTTTGGCCAAAAACATTGCCACGATTTTGGTGTGTCGTTTGATCGATGGTCTGGCAGATACTTTTCACGAGCTCACAGAGAGCCTTGTAACTTTCGTCTCCAGTAATCTTTCTGAGCTTTCTCGACCGTTTTTTGAGGATCGTATTGTGGTGAGTTTCGGGGACAACGACAATCAAAATGGCATAGAAAAAGCCGGCAACGATGAGAAATGTCCAATAGATCCATCTCCAGGTAGGGGCGAAGTCAAAAAAAAAAAACGATATGTTTCTTTAGAATAAAAAAAAAAAAAAGTCACCAAGCAATCCACCGAATATAGGACCACACACTGGACCCAAGAATGGTGCTGCAGAGAAAACTGCCATCGATGCATTTGCTTTCAGCATTGTAACAATGTCACGATTTCCCAGCCGAAACGCAAGCCCGGAATTTTTCCTTCAGGTGGAAAGAGGACCCTCGAGTTGGTTCAAGATATCTTCTCTTTCAACATCCAAGTCTTCAAGTCTCTCGAAGTACAGATCTATGTCGTGCCCGACCATGTCCCTTCCCTTCAAGAGTGCCAATTTATTGACTGATATGGGGTAGACTCATGGTATTTTATTCTTTGTTTCGCTCCGGTGTTCCCTGAAACAAGGGGATTAAATCTGCTTGTTTTCTGAGAGTGGATTGCAAGGTGCTCAACGTTTGGACTCTTATTCAGTTCATTAGTATACCTCAAGCATTATACTAAATATACGATATACTTTAGATAAATCGCAAATATATTACAAACAATCATCGCGAATAATGTTTCTTACAACACTGCTCGTGGGGGACTTTAGCAATGGGTGGTACGGAGTTGGCAACACGATGCCCACATGCGGTCAGTCGCCAAAGCTAGTTTCAGAACCTAAACATAGGTTACCGGATAGATGTGTTCAAGCATGTATGTACTTCTGACTTAGCGGAGAGTTTGTAACCCAAATCCTGGAAGAGGAAAAACGAAAGAACCAAAACATCTGCCTGCTTCTCATCCCGGATATGTTTTCGTGCTTGCACACACTCTCAGTGCTTTGGTCATCTTGGTACTTGGGACTGGTCCAACGGCAACAACTCGATAGTTCCAAATGCAGTCACGTGCCTGCGTCCCGCCACCAACGGGAGAGTATGAAGGTTGAAGCTCACGGGATATCAGAGTGTGATGGGTAACATTCTCCTTTTCGTTTCCGGCAGTTTTGTCAGGAAAGAGAGCATGTACTAGGAATCCAAATCACCTTTGTACATAGTCATATATAAATTCACGGCTGAAGAGTCATCTATACGTTTGCAAGCTGAACTCTCGCCTCAAGAATAAAGGATCCCTTCCACTACTCAGTCCAGCCTTGAGAGTAGCAATACAACCGGGGAAGGTAGTATCGATAGGATTGTCTCATTATCATTTGAGGGGGCTTAATATATAGAGTGGCTCATTATTTCACTGATGTGTGTGCTAGCAATGAGTTAAGCTAGTTCTTTGGCAGATGCTTTCGAAGTATGTGCAAGTGAGAAGGTTCCCCACCCCTGTTGTTTGAGATACGGACTTTTCGTATCGAAGTTTCGGCGAGGCATCGTGCCCGGCATATTTACCATCTAGGCTTAGTTCTGAACGGGAAAACAAACGAAAACTGGAGGAGAATCCTTACGAGAGCCTCCAAATGATCCTCACCACATCACGAGGCAAATCGTTTGAACATGCAGATCTCACCCCCACTTTTTCTTTTGCTCGCCGCCGGTGCTGTCGCTGAGGATCGGGACAACTGGAATTTAAAGGGAGGCCTGCTTCACGATTTCCGCCACAAACACTGCCGCATTATACACGTGGTGGGACAGCTATGTCAAGGAATACAAGAACATGGAGTACAGATGCAATGCCGGAGTAGTGGAGTACGGCGACTTCTCCCCCGAAAAAGGCTCCACCATGAGAGACGCCATGGCTATGTTTTCGAGACCCTTCAGACCATGTCGTATAACGAGTGTTCCTCCTTGTTCTAATTTGTGGAGTACCCCGACTGGTCTGACGACTATGGCGACAAATATACCGAGCAATAAGTGAATTCGACATCGAAGTCCAGTCTGGCTTTGGGTGGTAGCTTGTCAAGAGAAGGTGGCCTACACATGAGCTCGTCCACTGCCTCCCACACCCTCTGCTGCAAAGACCTCTTCCGAAAGATCCGTGACGGATGATTCATCTGTTGGTTCCTCCTCCTTTTCTTCTCCCTCCTCTTAATCGAATACTGACCTGACCTCGGCAGAATTGGGCACTGGCCAAATGCCAATGGTTATGAGTTCTGCGTTGGCCGGCTTTTCAAATATCATGCTTTACAAGGCGTGTCTTAGCATATGTTCTCCAGGCAGAACACATATATTGCAAATATAGATATATCATACAATCGGACTGAAGTTGAATCCGTACACGACCATGGGTCTCGCATTTTGGACAGGAATAAGGACAGCACATCGAAGATCCTCTTCTTCCCCCTAAGTTGAGTCAAATACAATAAACGAATCTAGCACATGAGAACGCACTCAACACAGCAGTCGTCACAAATTCCAACAATTCGGAATTCAAATAAACATTTTCGGCCTTACTTCAGTATTTTATTGCATGAAGATCTCAAACACGTCTTTTCTGCTTATTCTCGCGGAGTACCGAATCCGCATCTGTTGATCTAACCTGATGATCTCACCATGCACTGAGCCAGGAACACACAACGAAACAAGAATTCACAATCAGTTAGTCGATTAACAACCGGTTTCAAATCATGAAATGAGAAGACACTCCCAACTGTCCTGAATGTATCTCTCCACAATAAGCGACACGGTCAATCCCGCTAAAGTCTCCACAACGGCAGTGACACACACTACAAGAAAACAACTGTGGGGAAAATTCAACATAAAGATGGGAGCGGGAGCCTAATGAGAGATCCTCCGGAACCTCCGGACCCACCTGTCCCTCCAGCCCCCAATTCCGAGTCACGTGGCGGCTCAGTGCATGAGGTCACCAGTGGCCCCAGTGCAGAAACCTCGAAAATCCAGGCTTGCGAGGATGAAATGGATCAGGATTCGCTGAGAAAATTCTCTGAGGTGTCTTCTATGGGCATCTCAGACTAAGAGGGTGCCATTTCGGACCTGACTATTTTGGAGCGTGTCAGGGAGTTGGGCGTTGAAACTCGTTTTACAGCTGCAATGCAAAAGCTTGTTTTTGCAGAGAACTTAGGTCTATAATCGGCGTCCATCTCGAAGAGAGGATATACTTGATTATCAAAATACACATTACGCACGTCTCGAGCAAGACTCACCTGAGGTTCTTCATCTGAAACGGCGGAGACAGGAAAGGGTTCTGTCGACTTAGTTTCAAGGGTAACTTAAACAGAGGAGAGACCTGATAATTGTGTAAGTGCATAAAATCCAAACTAGCTTCCCAAGTCAGAAGACCGGGAATCAAGCTGCACTTAAATAGAGAGGAACTTCACGCAAACACTCAGGCGCCTCCTGAGTACCCCGTTCAACCGTCACGCCTTCTAGGTACAAACGTGACACCTCCTTGCTACCCGGCTCAAACATGACGCCTTCTAGGTACAAACGTGACGCCTCCTTGCTTCCCCGCTCAACAGTGACGCCATGCGAGACATGCATCCCACATTACTACGCCTCTTTTCCGGGTCAAAGGAGGTCCATATAACAATGACACCCCCTTTCTTCTTTCGAGGGAATAAGCCACGTCGCCGACCTTTCACAAGTAGATGCGCGCATGATGCTGTCCCGGCGTTTGATCCACGACCCGCATATGCACTCGCGCACCTACAACACCGCCCTGTAGTGCACATGGGCAACACAAATACTGAATCCTGCTGAAATGGGTGTTCGCGTGCATGGGGCCTGTATTTGGAAAAATACCCCACTCGGTTAATAAGTCACCGAGGAGTATATACGAGCCAAGCCGTTTCTTTCGTCGTTTGGCCTCGATGAATGAAGATGTTTGCTGCTTAGCCCTTCGAGATGCCTCGAATTCTTACTTTGAAAATGAGATCAATACCGCCTTTGGAAGCGGGGAAACCTCAGCAGACATAAGGAAGGTGAGGAGACACCTGGAATCTGAACACAGGAGAAAAGAAATTGAAGTTAAAAGTTTCCAAAAAAAAACTTTGCCGTATGTCTTGGCGGTTGCTTTGGGAGATTCAAAGCATTGTGTGCGACTTGAGGTGCTTCATTCCTCGGTATACCGCCTCAGTGTGGGGTAGACTGCATGGTGCCCTGACATCGTCTAAAGTTCCTTTCATATTGTAGTGATCTTTGAATCTCTGAGTGCTCCCTCTGAAATGGGAGAAACGATCATCAGTTCCGGGGTGATCTTGAGACATTAGAAAATACCATAAACGCGTCTCAAAATGGCATTTTCGTGAACACCTGGCCAGTGGAGATGGGCCGTGCTTAGGATAACCGGATAATCCACACACTCCCTGCATTTCCCCACTTAAGATGTACGGTGGGTACTTGTCGTCCACAGCAACGCGTTTAAAATATAAGTTCGATGAAATAATGTTGATGGTTATGAATGGCGAAGATCCTATGCCTTGTTTCCGATATCACAGTCTTAATATCATTTACAATGATGACGAAAAAGTAGAATTGGCCTTAGGGGAGCGATTGGGGGCCCTTGGGCCGTTTGCGCATGTTAGCATGGGCGACCATATTACCAGGAAATAGAACGTGCCTCATTTGTGGTTTAAAGCTTAAGACTGTTTCATTAACAAATTCGTGCACAGTGCCGAAGGGTCCGATTAAGCAGGACCATCTTTTCTTTATTTGGTGAATCTTCATGTTTTGGTGCATGGCCATTCATTTGGAGCATTGAATTGAAGTGGACCATCTCGATAAAGTAGACCTGGGTGTAATAAAGGCCACACTGTTTTGGGCTCGGTGCCGATTATAAAAAGGGTGGGCGAACTGTGCGTTAGCAATATTATTCTCCTACTTTTCTTACAACATGAATACAAATAGATTGTACACCTTACACATGGCTGAGTATACAATCGTGAGGTTCATGAGTGGTGTGGTGGATCCTGCCAGTGTGCACAATTTTGCAAGAATTTCTATCTCACGTGTTGTAATTCAGTTTCGAGTGGCTTTTGCGCAATCCCATACCTTCCCACTACACGACTTCCCATCGTAGATGAGATGCCTGCTGAGTTCCCTAGAAATGAGCTTTTGATTTAATATCAGTCAATGAAGGATTGTTTCCGGATGAAGAGAAGGTTATGCAAAATCGCTTTCGCTTTTCGAGTCGGAAGAAACAGGAAGGTTTGCCTATTATGCAACCCGATCGCATCTCTGAACTTTTTCCTACGTTAAAATGCTTTCACTCACATAGCAATTCCATACAATGGTGACAAGAGATTGGCTTATAAGCTACCATGAAGTTTCCCATCTCAATCTTCAGCACGAAGTTGAGATCAGGTCCGATTCATGGAAGGTGATTTGTTAGATATGCCTCAGTTGAACTAGAGGTTTTATCCATAGCGGTACAGTTTTAGCGCTGGGAAGGTCTCTTTTGAGCTCCCCGTTAATCAATGTATCTACCAAAAAGAACACGTGTATTTGTTGAGTGATCAAAGCGTTTGCAGGTATACTGTTGCCAGGTGAAAGTCGTGGGTTCGAGCCTTGTGGGTGGTTTGGTGGTCAGACAGTCTGCTCATCGTACAAAAAAATGCACAACACATTAAATTTTGGTCTTCACCTTCCGAGCCACTGATATATTCGAGGTTGTCCACTGTATAGTTTCCCATTAATACGTATCCTTCAATAAATGGATCTCCCAAAAAAAAGAAAAAAATTGTGGGCGAGGCGGTCTCGGTGTTTAGAAACACAATGAAAAAACAAACAAGATATCGAAAACGAGGACCTCAGCTATGGACCAACGTGACAGACCAATGCACCTGCGGTGATACCGGCCTTTTTCAAGAAGACTGCATATAGAGTTCATAACAATGTTGAAACACCCCGAGAAGAGGCAAAAAAAGAGGAAAACACACCCATAGATCTAGAGGGTATTGATTGTCTTGGATAGACGGAATCTTTCTTACAAGAGAATGAGCGCTGGAAAGACTATTCGATGTACTCGAAAGTATCTTCTCTCAGATATACCCGAACATAGTTTAAGAAAGCGCGTTTGACCTCATCGCATCCGGATACTTAATTCGGCGATACAACCCCACCGTTCGAAATGAGGTCTTACCTGCATATCCAGAAAAGCCGCGGAAGCTTCCATGGGCCATTCTTTCCAAATATAATGTTAGTAAATACAGTTGATCACGGTTATAACGATCTCGGATATAACGATATGTCGCACTGCAACGATATTATTTTGATTTTGAGGTGTACATACATAGTTAAGAGCAAAATGCACGGTGGTTAACGATATCGTTAGAAATCGCTGTAAATTATCGTTATAGAAACCCATGGAAAGTCGGTCAATTTTGGGTTGAGATGCTCAAAAATTTCATAAACATAATCCCACGGATTGTCTGTTCGCGGCACAACCCAAATATTACCGAATAAGAGCGAACTCAGCGTTATATGGAAGATCCCGTGCCGTGGCGTGGCCTAGTGCACTGTGCAGTAGCATGAACGCGTTGTTTGTGAGACGCGGTGGCAAGAAAGTATGATACAGACAATTCTGAGGTTGTGATCGTTGCTGAAGAAATACCAGATATCTAAAGAAACACAAGGAAGATCAAGGTCAGTTAAAATGGCTTACGAAATACGAAGAGGATCATGTAGTGCTCGACAAGAGATTCATTGACGAGACGAAGAGGCATCTCAAAGTCGTGGAAAAAAGGCGCCAGGCTCAGATAACGTTTAAGCAAAGCACTTTAAATATTTTTTTGCTCGCGTTTGAGCCTTTGCCCGACAGCGTCGATATCCCATTTAATTGAACGAATCGTTGTATTATCTAGTGTAGCTTCAATATATGCCTGCCCTCACGTGATCATATATGCACCTATATGCACACCCTTTGGTGTGTTATAACGATATCACCTTTATAACGATAGGAATGCGTGTAAAATTCATATCGTTATAACCGTGATCAACTCTAGTTTGCTTTGTGCCTTCATACAATCGAGACAGCCCCTAGAGTTTTTGAAGTGATACCCATTGCATGATCCTTGGACTTGGGCGGCTTCCTGCACCTTATAAGTCACATTACCCCACAACTCGACATGAGAAACAAGCTCACCAGGTTTTGCGTTTCGGCTCAGCATTCCCTTTTGGGCGAGGGGAACCACGGATGTAAGTGGATAGCGTCTTTCAATTCCCCACTCCAGGAAATCAATTCAAGATGAGATCGGGGTACTTTCCCGCCGGAATAGATGCCGAAAATACGTGCGAAAGTCTCATATACTCCCGCTTGGTTGTGGTCTCTTT
>JAJMCI010000314.1:0-17552 GCA_030565705.1 Metschnikowia baotianmanensis | reverse complement strand
AGAAATTGTCGTTGGTTATTTATTTTTTTCTGGTTAATGATTGAATTTTGGAAAAGAAAACGATTTGCCTCGAGATCGGTCGTTTGCTGGAAGGATATGTGGGCTTTGATGGAAGTGAATATTTTTGTTTCTAATTTGAGTTCGCGAACACCAATGTGAGTGCTAAAGTAAGAATCAATTGCAACCTGCTCACTGAATGAGAGGAACAATTTTTTTTGATTATATCGAGAACCAGTTTCTAATCAATGAATCTACTAAAAAAAAAAAAAATTTGACTGATTAAGAAAAAGGGTATTTTGTCGAAATAGATCCAACAGAAAAGTCAAAATACACATCCCATGGCCTAGATCATTACCAGGTGATCCCTTGTATCCACCACAAATAAAGAGATGTGACCTTGATTTGGATTGACGTTTTTATGTATATCTGTACAGTTTTGGGACTTTGAAGGTAAATTTCCAGCTCCTTTAATCAAGGCATCTATCAAAAGTAAAAAAAAAAATGAGACATCACCAAGGAACCACGTTCTAGGTCTCAAAATCACACTCTGTACTTCGACACAGACCCGCAGACACATACTCTACTACTCAATCCATTCGTCAAATTCTGATACCAAAGGGAAAAATTGATCTTTCGGCTGATTTCCTGGTCAAAATCCAAGTTTTAAAATACACGCCTGAGTTATATACTAGGATAGTCATATCTGATTTAACCTATGTCATCGACTAGGTAAAACTGCGCTGTACTTGCGTACACTGCCATTCTTAATCAATACGTATCGAGGCATCTGATCTTTGCCCCATCATTTTTAAAAAAAAAACAAGTAGACAAAAAAAGCCACATGTTATAACCACTTTTCAGTCCATTTCTCATTAAATTTGGAATATGCGTATTCTTCGTTATACAATACCTTTTTTAAGAAGATAAAATATTGTACAGCTTGTTCACAGGATCATTTGCCCCGACTATCCCTGGACTATACTTAAACGGCAAATAATGCGGCTTTCTTTCCTCCAATGAATTTCGATTAATTGAGCTCTCTCTAATGTTTTTCATCTCCTCTAGTTTTTATTATAGTTCATTCCATCACATTGTTCCCCTCGACCAAACCCCAGTTTATCGCCTCCTTCCCCTGTTCCTTTAACCAGACATTACACCGTTTGAAAACATTCAGGTCAAAAAAGCCTCTCCTAGCAGATAATGGAGACGGATGGACACATTTGATGACCAAAAACGGCACGTCTTTCTTCGCCAACTTCAAGGAAAATCTATCCACTCTCTTCTGCGCAGGAGTGCCCCATGCCATAATCACAAATCCCTGCTTGTTATATTCTCTCGCATACGAAATGGCCACTTCAATCACTTTTTCCGTAAACTGTTCCCAGCCCTGGTTCGCATGACTATTGGCTTTATGCGCCTCTACAGTCAAACATGCATTCAACATGAGCACTCCGCTTTTCGCCCATTTCGTCAAGTTTCCGCCGCCTGGGTTACCCTCCTTCAATAGAACTTTGTAATCCGGCGCCACAAAGTCGGGAAAATCTATTTTTAGCGCTTTGTAGATATTTAGGAGCGAAGGAGGGGGCCGTGTGGGCTCCAAAACCAGGAACGCTAGCCCATGGGCCTGGTTCACATTGTGGTAAGGATCTTGGCCCAAAATGAGACACTTTACTTCGGGAAGAGGGGTATAATGCGACCAGGAATAGATATCTTTGGGGAGTGGAAATACCGTTTTTCCTTTTTGGGCCGCTAGGAATTTTTTCAACTTCAAAAAGTACGGTTTTGTGAGTTCTCTATGGAGAAAGGCTAGCCAGGTCACGTGCAAGGTCTCGATCTCGAGACATAGAAGTGTACGTTCCTCTTCAGAGAGGGTGGAGATCCAGTGTGCCTTATCAAAGCCGTGTAATTTACAGAAATCTGTATATTCGGTAAATGCTTGAGAATTTTGGGCTGTGCTTGATGGGGTGTTCTCGTTATCTCCTTCTGATTTGGATGATTCTTTTTGGGTGCCCTTTTTCTGGAATTTCGAAGAATCTAAACTCTTGGCGTCTTCCATTGGACTTTTAGCTATTTCAGAAGTTCTATCATTTCCATTACTTTTTATTTCTGAATTCTGATTGATCTTTATGGCCTTTGGACCTGATTTTTCTTCACTCTCTGGAGTAGGATTTGCGGCATTCGCGACAGGCTCCATGCCTAACTTCGCAACGACTTTGTGGTTTTTCACGGGGGCAAAAAAATCAGTGATCAGTTTCGGTTTCTTTTCATTGGCCGCTGCCGTATCGTTTAATTTCCGCTTTGTTTGTGTCATTGAAGGAGGGTGAAAATGATACTGATTGATTTTTGAGATCGGCTGATGTCTTTTTTCCGACGCGTCGCGTGTGCTGGGTCGCGAATCATTAGTAGGAAATGTCGAAATATTAGATCCATGGACACTATAGAAATAGGGTTTTAGAAAGATACTGGTACAAAGCAGGTAGTTTATGATGCTACTTCCTGTAATGAATTGATGCCTTCATCACATCAAATGAACAAGGATCTCTAAAGCAGCCGCCGCAGTCTCACTATAAATTTCCGTGATTCGCTTCCGAAATTTGAGAACAATTATTCTTCTACAGTGGTCTAAAGAGAAAGAACAGAAGAAATGGGTAAAATATGAGAATATATGCTCTCTGTTCTCTTCACGATTTGGCGACGAACTCTAAGCACATCTAGTAATCTAGGACTATATTACCGTACAGTGCAGGGAAGTAGCAGTACTTTACGCGAATGCAGTAACTTGTCAAGTGCTAAGTAATCCTGATGTCGCCTTCGGGGTGGTCGTGATATATAAAAGGCAGCGTGGCTACTTTTTGATCATGATTTTATTTCCTGCTTTCTTAGACTGGTGCAAGAGATTTTGCTGGTGTTCGGACGACCTTCGAGAGAGATTCACATCCCAACTCGCAGAAAGTTCGCCTCAGGAACAACTTCTTATAGTGAACAATGCTTGTAGTGATAAGGGTTTTACAGACACTTCGATTGTAATAAGGACAATATATTCGTAAGGATATGGTCACTCTATATCAGATCTTACCCTATTTCGAGAGGTGGGATTCTAGAAGAAGAAGAATTTGACTACGTAATAGGTTTTGAAATATCGATCTTGCAAATTCGAAAAGACATTTGTCTGGCAGTCTGCATGAAATGCAGAATGGTTGCAGTATGCTGGGCTCCGAGCCCTAAGATAGTTTTTCTTGCGATTTGCTGTCATGAAACTGAGCCACTCTGGTGAAGGCATGAAAGTTAGGTAGTTTATAAGAGAGGGGAGATTACGTTTGGAAAGGTTCACATTTTCTTTCACATGTGTTCGAATACCTTCAAAAGGATAATAGACGGTCACAGCCACGCAAGTTTTGAGCAAGGGCGTTGTAAGAAGATGCATACAGGAAAAGCAAGTCGTGGCCGTAAATCATCTGAATCTATGAGGGACCCACTTTCTATAATTCCGTTGCTATACCTTTTATGAATATGCGTCGCAACATATCCCACATAGAAGCCCAAAGCCAAGCGTATAAGCTCACCAAATCAAATGGTGGTCTAGAACTGTGGGCTTTGTCCGGAAGAAGTCACGTAATAAAGGTATAATCACGACCTATGAAACAGTGGAAAGTCTTGGTAGCGCAGATGCGAAACTATCGTAATCTTTTGCTTCGCGCTTGGAAGATTTTGAAAGGTTAGTTAGCGCTTCCAAGACCTGACAAATTATTATACGCACCATGCAATGGGGTATCTCTGGCAAGCGAATTATACGCCTCAATCAAAAAGAGTCACTGGGCTTTTCGGATTTCCATGAAGCGAAAGTCGCTTTTGTTCAACAATCTCATGAAATGGAGGTCTCATGAATGCAAACACGTTTCTTAATCCGTTCCAGAAATGAGAGCCGTAATGGCACCAGGCACAAGACCAATCCTTCCCGCATCAGTCCATTTTGGAAATCCGTCAATTTTTAGAAATAGTGACTGCAACCCCTCTTTTAATTATATGCGTAGCGTCATATCACCACTTTATTTTTCGTACACCATCCCCCAGATATCACTCAAAAGAGCTTCGCAAAATGGTATGGGTATCCCCCGTCCTTGCGCAAGTACATGGAAGTCAACACACTGTAGAACAAATAGAGCAAGCCTGCAGTCAAAACGACCAAAAATGCACGCTGACCTTCGCTCTCAATTTGGCTCGAACTAGACACCCTATATGAGCCCAAGCTGGCAAGAAGAACGAAAGTGACACCTAGAAGCGCGTAGATCCCACCTACCAAAACCATCTCCACACCGAACTGCCACAGAGTTCCGCCACTAAGGTACATGGCCTCGCCCTCTTCGTTTTTCGCAATAAAAGGCACTTTTTTCATGAGCGAGAACAGATACCCGCCCAAGAGAATAAGTAAATACACGAAAAAGGCCACCTTGTATATCCTCTTCTTCGAGACCGTCTGAGTAAGAAAAGAAGGTCCCTTTTTCTTAAGAATCAAAATCGCCGAAAACGTGGCGAGAAACGTGCCCACAAACTTCATGCTGGCGTTTTCCTGCCTGATGGCAATGTGTTTCTGGAGCGCCTTTGCCAACCAGTCTGCCATGGCAAATACCTGGTCATCAAACGGCACATTTGGAAGTTTAAATTGGGCGTGTGGCTCGAGCAAGAGATCGTACTGGTCGAAATACTCAAACCCATGCTCGTCGTATTTCCGTTCTCTCAGCAGCGCATGTTTCGAGGCTACACTAGAAGGAGGAATGAGCCAGAGTTGTGGCACGGTTTTGAGACCGACGAAGGTGAAGATCTCGAGGTTTTTCGGGTCCACAAGGTCGATCTCGGCAATGTAAAGATAATCAGACTGCAAGTAGTCTGCCGTCCAGGCGTGGGCGACACGAGTGAGCACATTCTTGATGGGTCCACAGCTTGAACAATTGTGTTTTTCGTCGGAGGACGTGATGAGCACTAGCGTGAAATACTCTCTTTCGACTTGTGAGAAGATCTTGAAGTCCGGACCGGAAATGGGCACAATGAAGTTGGGCGAGTTTAGCGCCCAGGCCACTAGTTCTTCATGTGGAGTCAAAGACGCATGAGCATGAAGAATGTGGGTGAGAAAAAGAAAAAACGGCTTTAATATCATGATAGAGGGTTTTTGCTAAGTACCCTAATGCGAATCTAGAGTGAAGAAAAGTCTATAAATTATAAAAGAGTGGGAGGGGAAAAAAAGGGTGCTAAAATTAGATGGTGTATTTTGGTGAAGACGAATTGGATCTTGATCGATCAGGCGCGTTCTTTGTGGGTTTCATAAAAGCGCGCCTGAAAACAATGAGGTTTATGAGTACCACACGACCAAATGGTCTGGGTGTTGTTTTTCGGAATTTGCGGTCTTGGCGTTTTGTTTTGATGGGTGTGTTAAAATAATGGAATCTCGGGGTTTTGACATAACTGGATTTGATATTTCCTCATGTGAGAGTTTGTGCTGGGGTTATACATTCTTTTTTGTGAGTGTGCATTTGGATAAAGCATAGGCCTAGTGCAGGCCTAATTGCGGAAGTTATCGATTGTAGCACTGAATGTTACTTGGAGGTGTTTTCTTTTTATTTTTGCTTTTTTGATCACAGACAGTAGTGAGCATGATATGTGTCTTCTTGAATCCTCAAAATTTATCAGAGTCTGGGATGGAGATTAATATGTACGCTCTAGATAGCCGTATGTCTGGTTATTTAAGGCCTAGGCTCACCCTCTCGTTGCCCGCTTTGATACTGTGTTTAAAAGCGTCGAAGAACTTTTTTGATCGTTCTAGCCCAATGTATCTATTTCCGACGTGAGTTTACAGAAAGCCACCACTCTTTAAGGTAAACAAATGTACGAGACCTAGGGTATCCATGTCCGAGCCCGGAATAATGAAGTGAACCGGTAATTTTTCAAAAGTGCAAATTGAGCGTCACTTTCGTACTTTCAAATAATTGGTTTCGAGACAGCAGATAAAGTGGAGGAACATATCTGGAAACATGCTAGGCTCGTTGAATGCACTTGAGTGTAATATGATACTGTGAGTCACTGTATCACCGACTCTCATGGATTTTGTGGTGTCAGCATCATCCCAGCCAGTGAAAAGGAAATAGAAATCCAGCATGAGCAGAATGTGCCATGCCGACACCTATCAAAGAAAGATATTCACCTTTTCTTCACGACCACCTGGGGGTCGTAATGTTCATTATTTAACGCATTACCTCTCATTCACCTACATGCTAAAGTGCAGCAAGTATTGAATACTGTGGTGTGTGACTCGTGGCTGCCACATACTTACTTCGTCAAATGTCCCAAATGAAAAATGCAAAAATACCCACAGTCTAATCTATGACTCCTCCTCTTCGGCAAAATCCTTGTGCTCGTCCTTGTTGATCACCAAGAATCCTAGTGTGACGATGGCCGCGCCAAACAAGTACCAGAAATTCACATGGAACCCCTTGAACACCCAGTCGCCGACCATGGCCAACGGAATGGTGAGCGAAAGACCGACCGTCACCGTCAACGGGCTCGTCAATAAAACAGCTTTGCACCAGCAGAAGTCGCTGATAAATGTGATGAAGGCGTTCATGGCGAGGAGCTTGATCACGTGACCCGAGGTGGGGAACTCGAATTCCTCCAAGCCCGTATAATGGAGAATTATCAACATCGGCCATAGAAGAGCGAGGCAGTAGAGGCCCACAAAGCCAAAAAAAAGATGTGTGTTGAGGGTTCGTTCCTGCAGCGTGTTTGGGCGGGTGATTTTGTGTTTAAGTAAGATCGTGTAGATACCATAAACTAGGGCACCGGCAAGCGCCAAGAGGTTCCCCCAAAGAGTAGCAAAAGGGGTTGGATTCTCTGGGATTTCTGCGTTTTGCGCGTCAATTCTAGTCACGATAAATACGCCCATAAACGAGAGCACGATCCCGAGAATCTTGTTCCTGTTGATCTTCTCGATCTTATATAGGTACCCTAGAAGAAGCGTGAAAAACGACAGTGTCGACAGCAAAATGGTCTGCGACGCGACAGAAGTGTATGAGAGAGACGCGTTTGTGACCAAGTTGGCACAAAACCAGAAAACAATGAACTGGAGGGAAAGCATGAGCGTCTCGTAGATTCCCACATCGTCGTCAGTGTCTTTCTGCAGAAACGGCGACTGCGCCGTGGCTAGGTCTTCGAAACTGGTGTCACGTGATGCACCGTACATCTGTATTGGCTGCACGGAGTTTTCGGCGTCGTCAAAGGCTTGGTATTTCGTTTGATGGTAGTCTCTAATCGCGTCTTGGGTGAAATTGCGTATGGAATATCCATGGTGCTTCATATAAGGGACTAGATAAAACACAAAGCAGCTGGTGTTGATCCAGGTCATGAAAAATGGTTTTCTGAACACATTTGTCTCGAAAATATCGCTTACAAGGAAACTGCTGCCGACCCAGAACACGATAACCGCCGATAAGTTCGCCAAACCAAGCACCCATTTTTGTGCTGCCAGGAGCTGGTTTTCCGGCGCGAGAATCGCGTAGAACGACATGAAAAACGCTGTGCAGTGGGTCTGGATGGATCGGAGCATGTCCAGGTAGTGAAGAGAGGGAAAATCGGCGAAGAATGTTAAATTCTAGTGGGGTACAAATTCTGGTACGATGCGTCTTTCGATTAGCGAGCCCGGCAGAGATACGGCACATCACGTGACAGAAGCCCGCGGGCCCGTAACCGTAGATAGTGTTCCGTGTTCTAGGACGAAACACATCGGGCGATTAAAAGCATGATGTGGGTTTGATTCTAAATCCAATGAGAAATGGTAACAAAGAATTATTTCGAGAAACCTGACCTTCAAATGGGAGTATCAGGAAGGACGGGGTGTGAAGAGATTCCGGCATGTCCGACGAGATCGCCGCGGATGTACAGGTGTACAGATCTTTCGTAAGAGTCATCACTTTGTCCAGTCACCTATACCAAGTTTACAGCATAATTTCGGAAATGTCGAGGTGAAGAACCTCTACATCTTCTTCTCACATATCACACATTTCCATAAAGACGATTTACTCAAAATGTTTAGAAAAAGTCTTATCAAGATTCGTAGACCAGACTACATGGTGTACGGGTGTGCCGCAGCGTTCCGACTAGATACGAGATTAAGGGCATTGTGGTTTCATAGCATTCACTGAATTTTTCAAAGAGCTCAGATAATCTTTTAGCCAGTATTCTGGGAAGCCATGACCTGAAATATTTTTTGATGGACACATCGATGAAAGAAGAGCTCAAAAGCTACCTTTTTAGCCGAAAAACTGTACAGCTATACATAAACCCCCAAACCATTTTGAGGTCTCATCTAGCGAATCACCTATGATGAATCCCACCAAAAGCCTGTTATACGATACATTTCTTTGAGAAAAGCCTTAAGTCTTTGAATGAGAGAAATTTCTATGCCAGTTTTTTTTAAAGTATCTGGGCCTAAAAAAAATGATTGCAGCACCACAATCTCGCATATAATCTCCCTCTACACTACTCAGTGTGGCCCTAGGCAGCTTAAATAACGTTGACCGGACGGGAAACACTGTTTTCTACCTGGTGTTTTTTCTTTTTTTTTTTCTTTTTGAAAAATACAATGGTATGACCGCAACCCAAATTTGATATTTTAAAAAGGCCCATAAAGCATGGCATGAAAATAAGCACTACTCTAACAGAATGACGCCATGATTGTTTGCCTTTTTATACGCAAAGGCCCAACTCTTACCAACAGAAACCATTTCAAACACCAAAAACGCATTGCTCGCCAATTACTAGCAGTATCAAATTACACACATTTTCAGGGCCGTGGGCCGGAGCGGTCAGGCCATGTTTCTATAAGCTCTCTGCACCTATATAAACTAATAAGGAGATGTTTTGCCCTGTAATACGATACGTTTTCTAAGGGAAAAAAAAAGATGGATACTCGAAAAGTTCTTTCGGGCGAGGTTAGACAGTGACTAATTGATGTGGCTTTCACACACGGCTAGTGTGTAGAGGAGAGACCAGGGCTTGGGAAAGCTGGAGTCTCTTGATACTCAGTGCATTGTTCTGACGTATTGATGGGGTTTAAAGTGGTGGAGTAGGTGATGTTTTTTTTTCTTGTGATACGATATGTTCCTTCAGAAGAAAGCACGTGAGCCATTGGAAGAACAAATTTTCAAGGAAAACCTGTAGAATGCGAAGAATAAATTGCCAAGCCTATTTACCGCTTGTTACGGAGTTGTCTAATTTGAAACTCATGAACACGTGTACGTTTTGCTCGGGCAGCTACTCTGTATAGTGCTAGTACGACTGTAAGTAAAATCGCGTGACATTCCTCCTGATGTAATATAATACTATCACCGTAAATAGTATTAAAGAAGACATTCAAAGCCCTGATGACCCCTGAATTTCCACGAAAAGCCCCTTTCCGAGGTCTCTATTCTCTATATGCAGTCACTTCCGAACGGGGCGTTGTTGCCGGCATTAGACGCATCCTGCATACACTCTAGATGCCTGGCCCGTTGCGGTCCATGATTGATTACTACGCATTGTGGGACATTAGAGTTCAAGAAAACACTGGGCTCCTGGAAATTGTTCCGGATCCAAACACGAAACACGTACCTTTCAAAGCTGTGTGCAAGCGCAAAACTCCACAAATCATCAGACACATCCTCTTTTTGCTCTTCCAAGGTCACTTTTACTCATAGTACATGAGCCAGCACCGCAGCCCCATATTCTTTTAAACGTTGGCCAATTTGTTGCCACAGACTTTTCGATCAAATTGACAAAATACAGAAATATTTAACGAGAAACACAATATATATATGTCCCGTCTTGGAATCCGACAGCCGGGCGAGATCGCTGTCACGGGCACCACCGTGATGATAGCTGCTGAAGCTGTGTCTAATCTGGCAGCTAACAATGAGTCTGATGTCTCGGAAGGGGCACAAAGCCTGGGAAACAATACCGATGATTCACACTCTCAATTAAAGACAAATGACCTCGGCATCATTCTACATCCGCAGCCCATGGACGACCCGAACGACCCCTTAAACTGGCCCACTCTACGAAAAGATTTATGCTTTTTAATCATCGGATTCCAAACATTTATCGGCGGGGGCCAGACGCCGATTCTCGCTGCAGGATTCAAGGACTTGCTGGCGGAGTTCCACAAGACGGCAGCGGTCATTTCGTACCTTGTCGGCGGGTATATGCTAGCGCTTGGCTTTGGGTCTGTGCTCGCGAGCCCCACCGCCATTCTCTTTGGAAAACGGCTCGTCTACATTCTTGCGATCGTCGTTTTTCTCATCGGTGCCATCGTCTGCGCTGCATCGCAAAACTACGGCGGTCTCATGGCGGGCCGTATTCTCACAGGATTCGGGTCCTCGCCCACGGAAAGTTTGGCCTCGGCCAGTCTAAGCGACATGTACTTTCAACACGAGAGAGCGTACCGCACGGGGCTATATACACTTTTGCTTCTCGGCGGCAAAAACATCCTCCCGCTCCTTTCCTCGCTCATTCTCCAGCACTTGGACCGCCACTGGCTCTACTGGATCGAGCTGATGTTTCTCGCGCTCAACCTTGTTCTTACCTTCTTGTTTGTGCCCGAAACATACTGGGACCGCACGAGCGTACCCGAAAAGAGTGCTGTGTCCGAATCGGGCATTTCGAAACACCCCGCAGATATCAATATTCGTGAAAACACTGCGGTGTCGGGCGTAGAGAGTCTGGAAACGTCACATGCTAAGGACACGCTCCGTGTACCAGATGCAAACGGTAGAATACAGCTGACGAGGTCTGGAGCCCCCTCGATCTCCAACAGTATAAATCCGGTGAGTGTTTCCGACGAGAATTGCAGCCAGATCACGACACCAAAGTCGTTTACACACAGACTCCACTTGGTTTCCGGCCGCCACTCCGCTGATAAGTGGTGGATGGTGGCGCTCCGCCCGATGTTTCTCTATGCGTATCCTGCAGTCCTCTATGGCTCCATCATCTACTCTCTTGCCGTCGTGTGGCTCATTGTGATCTCGGAGGTGCTCTCGGAAATCTTTCAGGCGGAAGCATATGGATACTCGGCGCAATCAGTGGGTTTATTTTATATCTCGCCGTTTGTGGGTGGTGTTCTTGGCTCGCTCTGTGCGGGCATTCTTGGAGATCGGGTAACGGGGATGTTAGTTCGCAGAAACAACGGTGTTTACGAGCCAGAGTTCCGCCTAGTGATGTTACTCCCATCCACCTTGTTCACTTGTATCGGGCTTATGGGCTACGGGTGGTCTGCCTTCGTGGTCGACCCGTGGATTGCGCCAGTGGTGTTTTTCGGATGTCTCAGCTTTGGGTCCTCAATGGCATCCACCACGGCCATCACCTACACCATCGACTGCTACAAGATGTTTGCGGCAGAGGCGTTGGTTTCGTTCAACTTCATGAAGAATATCATCGGGTTTGTGTTTTCTCTTTTCAACAATCACGCGTACGAGTCATTGGATGGAAGAAGGCTTTTCGTGATCTATGGGTGTGCACAGATGTTTGTCAGCTTGTTGGGAGTGGCGGTGTATGTGTATGGAAAGGTGTGGCGGTTGTGGACCGACGAGCAGAACTTGCTCAGGTGGTTGTATCACGAGGACAAGTTGGATTCTTCTCGAAGGACGAAAGAGGAACAATCATGATTATAGAGTGGACTGGTACTATTCTTTATAGTTTCCAGCCCATGTTTTACTGATGTGGTTCAAGATATATTCTGATTCGATCATTGGTTATATGTATAATAGAGTTTGGGTTTTCAACGGTTGGTATTTCTGAAACCGCTGACGAATCGAAGATAACTAGTTTGGATAAAATCAATTGAGGAATGTCGATATTCTATTCTTGGTCGAAGCCCCTATCTTGTACTGCAAACTATCGCATAGTTCCAAGAAAGTAACACAAAAACAATTCATGCTCCATTAATTTTCGCAGAAACCCTGCACTTTTTAAACTCAGTCTTCATGGAAAGCGCAACTGTGTCAATGTGGAACCCTTCTAGCCTCATTTGACAGTGCTATTGAGCCAGTCGAAGGACCCAATATCATGACCAGCAAGCAACTCCGCGTGGGTCTGGGTGTACTGAGCAAGGCGATCCTGAAACGGCATTGCGTTCCACACATCGCCAACCACCGTGGGCATGCCCAATTTCTCTATGACAATTCCACTGGCTATATTTCCTACAATCCCAGCAGTCACCCAATTATTAGAAAGCTCGAGTGCCGTCATGAACGCACCGCAGAACGAGTTGCCACCGCCGGTTACATCTACAACTTTCGCCTGGTCCTGGTGGTATGCCGGAAGCATGAGCGACACATGACGTGTCTTCACCAAACATCCCAAGGGGCCACAGCGAAGAACCACGCCTCCGTTCTCAGGAGAACTTTCCAAAAAGCGCAGTGCCAACTGCTCAATCTCCTCGGATGTTTTCGGAAGAGCGGGAAGCAGATAGAAGTCTGCCGCCTCGTCCAAGTTCGGGCTGAACACATCCACTTTTGGAAGTATCGCGTGAAGCTGTAAGATGTTTTCCGCCACGCAAACGTCAGGAAATGGCTCGAAGATGAAGCGGGGTCTTGGAAGGCCCGGATGCTTTTTTTCCCGCTCCTCAAGAAATATATCGATGGTTTCCCCGCACCTGTCCATGGCACAGCACAAATGGAAACTGCGCAGCAAAAGCAAGTTGCCGGTTTCCACGATGTCAGCGGCTAATATCCGTTTCTTCTCTGTTCTATATACGAATTTCCTAATGCCATCGTCGCCATACACGTTTGCGCCCCTTGTCGTCAAGCGGCCAGGCGTCTCTCTAAAGATGGCGCCTGAGTTCCAGGCTTTAATTTCCTTTTCCACCTCCTCGGGGAAGTCTGTACCCTTGTCGAGAATGCCACATACACGTGGCCCTAGCCGCTGGCCAGAGGCAATTCTGCCCCCTACAATCGCATATGACGCGCCTCCACCAATGATGTTATACTCCAGCTGCCTTCCCGACGAGGGCGGGTATATGTTTTCATCGATGATGAAGAGCCCGAGAGTTGTAAGAAGAGGGTGTTCTTTGGTGCTTTTTTCCTGCTGCAGCATGTTTTAGAGTAGTTTCGCAGTTGATTGAGAAGGTTGAATGTGGAGCAAAGATGAGAGCAAAGGTAAAAGCAGAGATAAGTGCAGAGATGAGTGCAGAGATGAGTGCAGACACGAGGGCAGAGATGAGAGAAAAGGTATAATGTGTGAATGTACACGTGTCTCAAGGTTGTGACCTTAGATGTTACCCCACGCTATTCACCGGTGTACTATGGAGGTTACGCAAGAAATACGTAGATCGCGACAACGGCGAGCTCATGTACATAAAAAAAGCGGGGTCTATGAAGTCGCTTTGTAGTGCGTAATAGTTGCAGCCATATTCCAGGGCCAACTGGTAAGTTTGAGCAATATTTGATGGTGCGAATTCCTAGTTACGATTATATATAAAGCGCCTCAAAAACATCCTTATTTCTTTTCCAGAAACGGGGAAAAAACTCTTCCCTGGACGCAGAGCCTGCCAACTGGGTTCTGCATACACACAGATGTCTTGATCCATTTCACGTGACGCAATGATATAAACCTGGGTGAAATCAAACTTGATATTTTTTTTTTTTTCTGATAGATACATTAGAGCTCACATTAGTTTTTTTATGGTACATTTTTGTGGAAAAGCATTTATTCAAATCTCGCTGCAGGTTTAATAGAGTATATCCTTGCTTCTTAAACCTCTTGGGCTCAACAGGTTACTTCTGAATTCGCCTCCAATCAATGATTCCATCACAAAAAACAGAGAAAAAAGAGAAAGAAAAACAGCTTCCTTTAATGTGCTTTAGAAGAAAAAATATAGACATGCCAATATGAAAGGGATTGAATATAACTTCTGACGGTACAACTACACGACGCGTTTGAATCGAGCACGGAATCAGCGGGTTACACACCATTGATTTTTTCAAGATTATGTGATGTGCCTGATCTTGACGGTGGCAAGTTGAAGAAGGTGTAGGGTTCTTCAATTACCACCACTCATATCGATTTTCGGTATTTGTGATCGGCTTCTTTAACACTGGCATATCATCGGCTGCCAAAATTCGCTCATTTTAGCGGTGTATTAATCAAGGTGATATGCTATGTGATATTTTCATAAAAAGAAAAAGGAAAAAGAGTCACAGAAGCAGATAAATCACTAGCCTGAATATAGTTTGAAGACTGAAATCTCCAAGAAAATATTGCAGGAATAGTTTGCGAATCAACTGTGGGAATGAGCTATGGCCCCAAATCAGGTTGCAAAACCAACTACAGAGAAGATGAACAAGTGACTTCCGCTACATACACATCCTCCATGGTGTCCATTGAGGTAAGAAGTTAACTTTGAAGTGAATGTGTTCGAGTATTATTCTGTCTATCCCCCATTTATAGATTAGGATGTCAACGACGAGTTATCTCACACAGTTTGTATCTGTGATTCGGCTCGGGCTCTTTGAGGTATCCGAAACCAGGCACACAGTTGTCCAAAATATGCCAGCGTTGCATGGAAAAGATCCCATCGTTGAATGACGTCATGATGCCTATGTCTCTCGTTTCAGAACGCCGTACGCTCGGATGCCAGTGGTTCTGGCGATCTAGAGTCGACCCACCCACGCCCTTGCTCCACTTTCCATACCTATACAATATTCGATGGATGATTTGTAGCTCAGGAGGAAGTGTAAATTTCAGTCTCTCGATCTCTAGCAAGCTCAAATGAGTATATGCGACATTTGGGGCATCTTTTAAGTGTACAAAGAGGTAGTAGCAGAGCTCTTTGATAAAGTATGCTACGTACACTAGACGGTTCCGGGGCTCGTTATCATCAAAGTAGACGGTCACCCACGGCTGTATGCCCGTTTTTTGGACAGAAGGGGAGTTCGGAAAGTACCCCGTGAACGCTCTTAAAAACTTGTCTGTGGTAAACCGGTAGTAGAGAACGCGTGGGTCGTACGTGTGGGACCACGTGACCAAGTACTCTTCGAGCTCGTGGAGGCTCATCTTCCAGTCTTCTATGGTAGTAGTTGTTTGGGTATTGTGCCCAAATTGGTGCTGTGCTTCTGATAGCAATTTTGAGAAGTACTCGAAACACTCAAAAGGAAATCTGTGATGCTCAAGTTCAACGTTCCATTGTCTGAGAAAATGCGTTTTCAACATGGAATGAGCGAGACGCCAGTTACGCCAGCGGCCCGTTTCGTCAAACCCGGTGTCTCTGAACTTGAAGAGCCGGTTAAAATAGTGACATGTCAAATTGAGTGCGTTTCCAGGGCCGGCCATCACAAAAATGTCGGCGAGAATGTGGTCTGGAAGATGGGCCAATTTGCACGACCGGGGCTGACGCATAGCACAGTATTTTCTTCCTGAGGAGTTCTGGGGCATCTTGTAGGATATTTGGAGCTGACGGTTGGTTCTTTGATTCCATTTAAACAACCTTAGTTCGACCAGAGGATGATGACTGCCCAGATTGTCACCTATGTGACAGAAAGATCATCCGAGTCGTCTTTGGACCGCCGGATTTAAAAATAACAAGCGAATTAGATTGCCTGTGTGTAATACTGAATGGGCCTTTAATGAGCACTATTCACTCGAGCAAATGCATGTCGAGTCTGAATTGCGAAAAGCTTCGAGACTCGCGTTTTATATACACTACCGAGGACAGGACGTATCGGTAGAAGGCAAAGTGAACTTCCGAAATTAAAGAACAGGCGAAGAACTAATTAAAAATTGGTTTCTCAGATGTATTTTTGATGAGGAGGTAAGCCAAATTGCACTTTTAGTTAGACAAATTGGCATTATTGGATGGTGTTTTGCGACCTGTTGCGACATTTCGCAGCCATTTAGCGTGCTCGTTTGGGTATATTCGTGACATAATTCCCTGAAAGAAAGTTGTACGAAAAGACCTGAGAATTCGAGAGTTTTACTTAGCGGCAGAAGCTTTTGTGGTCTTTGGAATACCCAAGTTTACCCATTTCACTACATCGAGATCCAATGTTGAAGTGGACGTAGTATTTCCCATTCACAAAGCCAAAAAGAGACTGTGCAGGTATTGAAAGAGGACTTTCACCAGCAAGAGCTTATTTATCTCCTACAATTAGACTTATAGTTTGCTGTGAAAAGATATATACGATCGCATCAACTGGGCTTGAAGGTCGTTCACAAGGAAGCCTCGTAAACAATACACATATAATCTCAGCATGTCCACGCCAATGCTAGATTCGGATCCCACAATTCTAAGCCCAGAGCCAAATGATCATAGTCAGTTATGCGTGCCTCGCGGTAGATTTTTAGGTCTTCAAATTAATGAAAGTCTTCAAAAGCTGGTGATTGATCCATTTCATGGTACCGTGAAGTCTGGAAAAAAGCTGAAGGGTTTGCACGAGATACGTCTCGCATATAATGTCTGAACTATATTCTTTTTTAACCTGTTCTCGCAATGTGCAAACAATCCGGAGCTCCCCAACAGTTTCAGCTTTAAAAAGTATCCACTAGTAAATTCTTGGTCTTTGTTGTGTTTTCTAGCACATTTATCCTAATCAGCGTGTCAACTGTGAACCGTCCAACACTAGTATATCAACCGTGAAACTTTCAATATTCGTTCAGAGCAACAGTACGCCCGAATAATCAGAGAAGTGAACATTGATTTTACTTCTTTTACCGCGGAAGCACTAGGGTACTATAATTTCCTCTGAACTGAAAAGAATAGAACTCGGACCTCGCCTTCATCAGTGAGATAAAGGGACACGTGAACATCGACAAACTACTTCACATACAGGCCTTCAGGGACTCTGTCTTTCGGTAACATCCCCAATTGGTAGACCAAACATATCGCAAGGAACCAGTCGTCAATCGAAAATCAGGGAAAAGAAGATCGCTGGTTCTGCCTCTCTAACAGCTGGTACATGCACAAATTTTCATGGAGAATGCAAGGATCAAAGTAACCCTTTACTAACATGGTCCAAACATGTTGGGGAAACGTTTCCTCGTAATACACGCTGCAGGATATTTCGTATTTATCAAATACCTGGGGTACATATATGCTTACCGGGAAGATGCAACGATATCTTAGAAAAACCCTACAGAGACTTCAGCTAGGTGCAAAACTCCTACACCAAAATACATGCCTTCAATGCAAAAAGTTATTGACCCTTTCTCATGTGGTTCAGGTATAGGTGGACCTCGAAAGTATTACTTTTCTTGTACATACTAGCGATCCTGGCCTACTCATAGATTACAACATCATATGCTTCCTCGTCCTTCTCCCTGTCGGCTTCTTTCCTGTGTCTACTACAGTAGTTGACTAATGGAATCCGTCACCAAATTCAAAAAAAAAGTGGGCTCGATATCCAAGTGGGCTCGACCGTCTGTGTGATGTACTGATGTTATTCATATATCCTGTATATAGAGTAACACGTGACTATATCGGAGGAGGCACGGTTTGCTTAATGGCAAACTTAGTTTGTGGCTTCACGAGGCAGTGAACGGAA
>JAJMCI010000313.1:0-17630 GCA_030565705.1 Metschnikowia baotianmanensis | reverse complement strand
CAGCCCTAGACAGGACGGTGTGTACCTGTATAGGTGTAGGTCACGTGGGTGCACGTGACCGTAGCCGACGCGGCCGTAGGTCTTGAGGCGCCCACCGGGCGCAGAGTAGACTGGAGGACAAGTCTCTTTTAGGTTTAGATAGGAATAGATATCTACACACCCCTGCAAAGCAGAAGACCCTTGAGCAGATTCATAACAGAAAAGTATTAGAAAATTGCACCCAGTTAACTCGCATATTTTCAAAAACTAAGATATTTTGGGGATCCTTGGTAAGATTCATGACCAATACATTAGATTCTTGTTTGCTGCCCTTTAATCAATGTATCGACCAAGAAAAAATAAAAACCTAGCAAAAAAAAGCAAAGTACACAAAGAAAAAAAAAAATTCAGCACGTAGTTGAGGTCAGGTCGGAATCATCGTAAGTGACTCGTTAGTTGTGACCTCGGAATGAGTTAGAGGTCTTTTGTATTATAGCTGTGCAGCTTAGGGCCAAGAAAAGAACTTTTGAGCTCTCCTTCAAAACTGTATCCATCATGAAGTTGACGATTGTATGCTGAACTCCGATGATTCTTGTGATGTCATTTTGCACCCACCGCAAGCAAAGATCGCGGTGACAGCAACGTTGATTTCAGCCGCACAATACACGAAGCAGCAAAGAAAACAAATGAGCAAAAAGCAAATCGGTGGAGTTAAGCAGTAAAAATTTAGGAAGAAATATAGCTATGCCGATTAAAGAAAAGTCGAGTTAATTAGTAGTGAAGATTTGATTTTCTCCGGAATGAAACAAAAAACTGACCAGAATTGGCGGATCTCGCTTGCGTTTCTTTTTTTGCATTTTCATCGTTCCTAACATTTTGAATAGTGTCTTTTGTTTTCTTAGTCAGCGAGCACAAAAAAGGTTCTCCCGACCTGTGATTCTCGGAGTTTCGGAGTGCAGATCTACTTTTAACGCTTCTCACGCCCTATGATGTCAGCCTTCAGGGTTAAGGGAGGCGAAAATAAGTTGAAGTGAGCAGAAGGAAAAAGAAACGGAGACACAGCAAGAGGATTGAGGGTGAGAACGTTGGTTGAGGGGAGTAATTTTCGGGATAAAGGATACTAAAACCTCGAAAACAATGGAGTATTCATATCAATTAAAAATGTTTCAGAATAAAAATTAATTGCTTAATGCCTTAGCCTTTTCGAAGTCGCCGATATCAGGGACGCCGGAACGAACATGCCCGCAGCCCAGGCTTACTCAGCCCTCGGAACTGCACACCGCGAGTCATGTCACGTGACTCGCATAACGTAACAGATGACCCAACGTCTGCATATATACATACACCGCTCATCATTCCCCCCGGTATCCCCCCGGTATTCCCCCGGATCTCGCGCCTTAATAAGCGTACACTGCGGGAAGCAGCGCAACCGCCCCCGGACCTGCCCCGAACTAATTCCTCCGGTGGAAATCCCGCCGTCGTATATAAGTGCCGGCCGCCCTCGCTGTTTGCTACGCCTTTTCCTCTCACATAGTACACTTTTCCCTCACAAACATGTCCGATATCGATCAATTGGCTATTTCCACCATCCGTTTGTTGGCTGTCGACGCCGTCGCCGCCGCCAACTCCGGCCATCCCGGCGCTCCTTTGGGCCTTGCCCCAGCCGCTCACGCAGTTTGGAAGGAGATGAAGTTCAACCCCAAGAACCCAGACTGGGTCAACAGAGACAGATTCGTGTTGTCCAACGGTCACGCATGCGCCCTTCTCTATGCAATGTTGCACCTTTACGGATTCGAGATGTCTCTCGACGACTTGAAGCAATTCAGACAATTGAACTCGAAAACGCCGGGTCACCCTGAGAAGTTCGAGATTCCAGGTGCTGAAGTCACCACCGGCCCATTGGGACAAGGTATTTCTAACGCCGTCGGTTTGGCGATTGCACAAAAGCAATTTGCTGCCACCTTCAACAAGCCCGGCCACGCGATCTCCGACTCCTGGACATACGCCTTTTTGGGTGACGGTTGTTTGATGGAAGGTGTTGCCTCCGAGGCCTCTTCTCTCGCTGGCCACCTTCAATTGAATAACTTGATTGCCTTTTGGGATGACAACAAGATCTCGATTGACGGCTCCACCGACTGCGCATTCACCGAGGACGTCATGAAGAGATACGAGGCCTACGGCTGGCACACCCTCACTGTGGAGAAGGGTGACACCGACTTGGAGGGCATGGCCAACGCCATCAAAGAGGCCAAGAAGTCCGATAAGCCTACCTTGATCCGTTTGACCACCATCATCGGATACGGCTCTTTGCAACAAGGAACCCACGGTGTGCACGGAGCTCCTCTCAAGGCTGACGACATCAAGCAGTTGAAGGAAAAGTTCGGCTTCGACCCCACCAAGACGTTTGTCGTGCCTCAGGAGGTTTACGACTACTACGGCTCGCTTGCCAAGAAGAACCAGGAGGTCGAGCAGGAGTGGCTCAAGACCGTCGAGTCCTACAAGCAGGAGTTCCCCGAGGAGGGTGCCGTTTTGGCCAGAAGACTCGCCGGCAAGTTGCCCGAGAACTGGGCCGACGCCTTGCCCACCTACACCAAGGACGACAAGCCTCTTGCCACGAGAAAGTTGTCTGAAATGGCTCTCACCAAGCTTTTGCCAGCCTTGCCTGAACTCTTGGGTGGTTCCGCCGACTTGACCGGCTCTAACTTGACCAGAGCCCCAGACATGGTTGACTTCCAGCCCCCCTCTACTGGCTTGGGTGATTACTCTGGCCGTTACATCAGATACGGTGTCAGAGAGCATGCCATGGGTGCCATAATGAACGGTATCCAAGGCTTCGGTGCAGGATACAAGAACTACGGAGGCACTTTCCTTAACTTCGTCTCCTACGCCGCTGGTGCCGTGAGATTGTCTGCCTTGTCCCACCTTCCAGTCATCTGGGTGGCCACCCACGACTCCATTGGCTTGGGTGAGGACGGACCTACCCACCAGCCCATCGAGACCTTGGCCCACTTCAGAGCCACCCCCAACATGTCTGTGTGGAGACCAGCTGACGGAAACGAGGTGTCTGCCGCCTACAAGTCCGCCATTGAGTCCGAGACCACTCCGCACATCTTGGCATTGACCAGACAGAACTTGCCTCACTTGGAGGGCTCTTCCATCGAGAAGGCCGCCAAGGGTGGATACACCGTGTACAGCTCTGCAGACAAGCCCGACGTCATCATTGTTTCCTCCGGTTCGGAGGTTTCCCTCTCCATCGACGCTGCCAAGAAGTTGGCCGCCGAGGGTATTAAGGCTAACGTGGTTTCCATGGCCGACTTCCACACTTTCGATAAGCAGACCCAGGACTACCGTTTGTCCGTGTTGCCTGACGGAGTTCCTATCATGTCCGTCGAGGTTATGTCGTCGTTCGGCTGGTCCAAGTACTCGCACGAGCAGTTTGGCTTGAACAGATTCGGTGCTTCCGGAAAGGCCGACGATCTCTACAAGTTCTTCGAGTTCACTCCTGAAGGTGTCGCCGACAGAGCCGCCAAGACCGTGCAGTTCTACAAGGGCAAGGAGGTGGTGTCACCATTGAACAGGGCCTTCTAAGAAGCTTTTTACATACTTTAGGCTACTAGATGCTTGTGTACAGATAACGATCATGGAATCTTTAAAAAGTAGAAAAAAGTTGCAGGGTTTTAGGTCCCTCTCAGGATCTGTGTGGACGAGGTCTTATGCTCTAGTGGTTTGGGTTAATATTCATTCATGTGTATTCTTTTTTGGAAGCTTAAAGGTCCCACTTAATCCTTTGAATCAAAGGCTTTGTTATAAAATTAAGGTTTTCGCAGCCAGAACCGCATGTGGTCTTGCTTGAGTGATACTGTCTCCCAATATCCGAGAATACTCTTCGAATTTATTCATATAATACCATGCTGACTAGCTTTAGGATCAGTGCTAGGAAGATGAAATTGGCTTGATAAAGTTTAGATGAGGTGGACCCAATGCTAATGCTAAACCACGTCGATACTGCCGAGAGAACGAGATCGAAGCAAATCAATTCCCACTTAGCTCAGGTGTTAATTACCACAGCTTTCACTGAATTGATCGCTCTTTAAAAAACCTTAGAATATTTTCCAAGCTAACTTTCAAGGGCGAGGAACCATGTTCCATCTTTATTTCCCACGCTTATATTGTAAACATCATCAGACATGAAGGAACATACTTCTCAAGTGAAAAGTTGAGCATTGTAGAGAGCAATACTCATACAAGCTATGAGCCCCTAAAAGAGGGGAATCTTCGGTTATTTTAATAAGCTTTGGTGGGGTGTGTGACTGAATGAGCTCGAACGCATCTCCAGACGCCGAGGTGGGATCTGAAAAAACGCTCCTCTTAGAAACTGAGCCAAAAGTCAAGAATTTAGCCTCGAATTAAAGTATTAAATCTGCAAACGTAAGCTTCTAATATTGCCCTTATTTTGAGTTCCTCAAAAAAAGGATTTTTGGATCTCTAGATCCTTCTGCGAAATGTGGAGATGCCCCTAAGTCGGAGAACCTGCTTCTGTTTTTTGTTGCAGAAATGCCGTCGCCCCTCGTTGGGTTAAATGATACATTTGGAAAGTTCTAGTAATCATCTTGTGAACCATAAACTGTTCTTTGTGGTAAATTACTATGCAACTTCGAGGGATAAAATGGGTTATTAGGTCGGAATCATTTTAAGTGAATCGTGAGATGGGACCTCGAAATGGGTTAGATAAGTGTATAGTTTTTGGGCCTAGAAGGTAACTTCTGAGCTTTCCTCTAATCGATGAATCTATCAAAAAAAAAAAAAAAGAGCAACTGTACAAATTGCATTGAGGACTGAGGCAGAAGCTGAGAATTGAATCTGAATTCCAAATTATACAATCAAATCAATGCTCATCGGGGCTTAAGATCAACAGCGTATCGCAGGTGAAGGTTGCAATTTGAATGAGCCAATTAGATACGTTTTCCAGTAAGTATATATCAGGAAAACTTCCTCACTCAATGTCTCTCCGCTTAAATGATGGGACCTTAGGGTATCCAGAAGGCTTCAAACCTCTCAAGCCTCGGAATCAGGTTACTGCAAAGTAAATCCGAGACCATTGAAAACATCAAAGTTGCTGATCCCCTGATAACCTTTCTGACTTCCTTTGCACTTGAGCCCTCAATGCCTACAAACGAATTCTCCAGTCTCTTGATGTGAAACTCCAGATTAGTACCCATGGTACCTCGGTTCCCAGCGGTCGCTTTGAATGAACTCCACCAATGTGCTTGATCCTGTCTGCAACAACGGGTGGCCACTCACGACCGCCAAAAATTTCTCCAATCCCTGCCGCCTATTCTCGATATTCAAATCATTAAACTTATTCAGACTAAGGAGAATCTTTCCAGGAAGAGGGGGAATAATCACACGGGTCAGCTCCTGTTCCAAGATAGCTTTCAAGGTCACAAAATCGCTATACCTTCTGCGGACTCTGCTCTGTCTTTTTTTGAATGCTGGGATGTTTGTTCGACACACGATTTCGTAATCCGTATATTGTTCTCTACCTAGATGTGTCTGGGGATTGCGGACCTAATTGTTAGTATTAAAACAATCAAAATTGCGAGGCGATTGAGAGGAATTTTTGGAAAACTAGTTGTAGTTCCTCGATAACTACCGACCACTGTATTGCATTCTATAGTACGTACCTCGATTTCTAGGAAGTTTTCTGGCTCGCCGTAAATGTCGCTGAAGGATTGCTTTTTGTGGTTACTCGAAAGAATATCGCTCACGGGCTTGAACGGTTCGGACATAATTTGTGCAATTGAGGTGTTTTGGATGTTTAGATTAGAAAGAGCTTTTATGGCGTGATCACTGATAAGCCACTGGCGACGACTGGTGAATGACGCTTGTGTGCAGGCTCAGAAAGGGCGGCGAAAGAATGGTAGCAAGAATGATGCTGAAGGAAGAAAGAATTCGCTGAGAGAGTTGTTTATCCTCAATTTCCACTCATATTGTTTTTCGTTTTGAAACTACTTTTCATTGTGGCAGTGAGGTGGCAAGAAGTATCAATTCTCCCCAAATGACCCCAAGATGCTTAATTGATTTCCAATGAACCTCAAGCCAATACTATGGAAGAGCAGGCCATGTTTCTAATCTCAAATATATATATATATATATATATATATATATAGTGGAAATCTTTTTGTCATATGATATAATGATAGGTACGAGGAGAGAGATGGTGGGACTTTCTCTATTTGTTGTCTTGCCTCACGTGACCAGCGGAGTTCTCAGAGTCAGGGCACTCAACTTGAACAATTCTGGACAATTTTTTTCGTTGAATCCATTGATTAAAAGTAACTCAAAAGATACCTTCTGAGAATAGATACAGCGAAAATCGCAAAAGTTTCATCCTCATATCTCTGATTCGCATATGTATTTCTTTTATGTGTCTAAAGTGTCTCAGAAACACATATAGGCCTGTTTCTTATCATCAATGGATTCAGAGGGGAAATAAGTTTCAATTAGCTTGGCAGAATATCGGAAGAAATCATCCGCTGTTTATCGAATTTTAAGTCTCTTGATTCATCTTGAGAAAAGAATTTCTCACTAAAATAACCCGAAGATTTGTACTGAGCACAGTACGATATATTGCCTCATAGCAAGTCTCAGTGGCAAGTGGCTGCAAAATTGTACCACGGACCGATCTTCTCGCATCACGCGCCTACGGCCTAAACTTTGGGAGTCTTCCAATTACAAAAACGATATTCATGAGATATCGATAGAAAAACCTAGCATAAAGGGAGGAAAAGGAGGAAAAGGAGGTAAAAAAGCTAAATCACTCCCCTCCCCCTCCCCCTCTCATTCCCCCTCACTCGTTCCGTTCCTCCGCGTCCTTCGCCCTTTCTATCAACTCTAGAAACGTTTCCAGAGCCTCAATCGCCCCCCGGAACTTCTTCCATTTTTCCTGAAACACTGTATACGACGTGTTTGCTATTTTTGACAATCGGGTCACGTGGTTCTTCGCTTCCTTGACCTCTTTCAAGTCCCCCACCACTCTTCCTTCTTCGCCTGGAACTTCGCTGGAAAAGGTTGTGAATGTCAATCTGAGCTCGTATATTTCTGCTAATAAACAGTCGATCCATGCCCCGTGCCTTTCGCAAGCCGCATCCAACTCGTAGCCCTCCTTCATAGTATTGAAGATTGCGAAAAAAAAAATTAATTGTTCCTGAAGCGCATGTCTATCAAAAGAAGTTTCTTGTATCATCTCCTGGAGTTCTGCTTGCTCGGTTTCAAAGTCACTGGATTTGGCATGGAATGTATTATAGTCCACGCTTTCCTTGCATATAAGCCCAAGTAGATTTTCAGAGGCCCGTTTTATTCGCCCTTGCACATACCTGTACCGTTGTCTCAGGTCCAAAAATGCTGGAAGATTTCTTAGGTCAGCTCGGGATCTGAATGTCTGAAGGGGAAGTAACGAGTCGACTGAGTAGATAGAGCTTTCTATATTTGAGTTAGGATCGATTGTTGGTGATGGATCTGCTTTACTGATAGTTGGGAGAATCTGTGCTGATGTCATTAAAAGTAACATCGAGACTGCGAAAGCACATTGAGTCATCGTTCTTGAGTGTGGATCGGTGATATTCTGGTGGCAGGTCTGAAGCCTTATATACTGTCCAAGAGAGGAATAGTGTAGGTGTCTTTCATCTGCCAAGAAAACATGAAAATAGGAATAAAAAGAAGCCGCGTGCAGCCCTCTGAAATGCGTACCTGTGTATATTTCTTGAACAATCTGCACCACGCCAGAAAAGAATAACTACAATGGCGGGCAAGTCGACAAGCGGAATTTAATTTCTGTTTCCCGCTCTAAACTTCAAGGAATTTTCATGTCAGGTCTAACTTTTGGTCCGAAGTTTCAAAATAACCACTCAACTCGAGTATATTTTATTCACTATGACGCACCCGATGCTCGCGATTCTTTGCACCTCGCCGATCACCATTGTTACCCCTGGCCGTCCTCGCCGAAATGGACAGAAATTAAATGAAATTTCATGGAAGCGACGTGTTAGGAGCTACAATGGTCGAGTCTTTTCTTCAAAAAAATTGCGCTTCAAGAGGAGGTGCAAGACAATGCGTAGTATGCCATGGAGCGGTATACGCTTAGAGAAGGACAAGGTCTCACACTGCAAAGACATCCCAACAAATATCTCCTAACAATGGTCGAGAAATTATATTCTCATCTTTATGAAAATAATGAGAAGAGCGAAAGTGTAATCTTTTTTCGGTTTTCTTCTTAAATTGCTCTATTATACGGCACGCAATAAGTGGAAGGGCTGGTCGCTTTACATTGAGTGCGAATCTGTGATCCTCTACGTATTTGGCAGGGTTCCCGAAAAAAGAACAGAATGAATGCGTGGCTTCGAGATCTGAAGGTTTGTTGTAGTAGTAATAATTGAACCTAGTATGAGAGGAACCGTTCATTCAGATGAATGGTATCCTGCGCTGTTTGAGAAGGCAATACGCTGAAGCTACCATCTGCTGGACTATGGCTGAACGTCTCATAGTCAGAGCCCATGCATGAAAGAACGCCACAAATATTTCAATAAAAAACACAGAATACACACTAACGGCATGATAGGTGTGTCAGAGGCACAAAAGCAACCTACGTTTACCGTTCCTTGCTTCTTATTCTTCTGCTTCTGCTTCTGCTTCTGCTATCACATCAAAAGAAGTTTTGTTTTTCAAGGCTTCTGATCTATTTTACTTCTCAATTAATCGATTTCACGATTAAACTTGAAATAGTATTTTAGCTCCGTATGTTGAAAATCGTACCTGCCTTCCTGCATTTCCACTTACCTTGTTGGTTCCCAAAGACCTGTCAAATCATCAAAAACAATCGTAAAGTTACATTGCAGCTCCGAGTGCCTCTCATTTTTATTCAAACAATCCAGATTTACATGCCACATTTCCGCATTTTCTCACCCAGAAATATTGATCACGACTTGAAGAATTTCCGCCCCTCGTCCGTCGCCAACGCGTCTTCCACGCTAGCATTCGCACCCGCCCAGGGCTCATTTCTTATATTCCAGATCTCACTTTTCCCCTTTGCTTCCAGGTCAATCAGCATGAGAAACAGTTCCAGTGCCCCAAGCGCCTTCTTGAATTTCTGCCACTTTTCTTTAAACCGATTATACGACGCCTCTGCCATCTGCGCCATGCGTGTCAAGTTCGACCTAGCCTCGCGTATATCGGCGGCAAAGTCTGCCAATTTGTCGCCGGTATCCTCGAAACCGTTAAAAAAAGAAATGAACGAGAGGCGCCGCTCGTAGATTTCGGCAAGCGAGCAGTCGATCCAACTGCCACTGGCCTCACATGCCATGTCTAGCACATACCCGTCCTTGATGGATTTGTAGATGGAGCCTAGCAGCTTGAAACTTCGTTTTAATACCGCGAGCCAAGTTTTGTATTGTTCTTCTTCCTCTCCCTCGGTTTCACGGTCGTCGTCACTTTCACAGTCTGGCTGCAAACCGCTTACATAGCCCTTTTTTTTTGTCTCCTTCCTCACTAGTTCTCGAAGCTCCGAATACTCGTCTTCAAAAGTGCTGGAAACCCTCCGGAATTCTTCGTAGTCCACGCCTTCCGCGCTGATGACCGCAAAGAGCTTATTGGTGGCCCGCTGGATTCTAGTCAGAAGGGGCTCGGAATTTTTGATCTGGTTGACAAATACAGATTGAGGCAACAGCTTCACCTGGGGTTTCAAGCACACTTCGTCTGAATCTGGGGTCGATATAAAAGTATCGATACTGCCCAAATCTATAGTATCTGGTGGAAAATCGGTATGGTTTGTCTCTGAAGTGGCATTTGAGAGTACACCTAATAATATAGAGACGAATATGAGTGCTTGGGAATGTCTCATCCTACGATGCGGTTTGATACCAGAGGTCTGATAGGCCCCCTTTTATGAAATACCAGATGTGCACGGAATTGAAGGAAGCTTCGAAACATGAGAGGAGGAACATAAAGGTGCAATGAAAACATATGAGATCGTACTTAACTTCAAGTATGCGCCTTCAAATGTGGAACAAATAAACGGAATATCCCAATGTTTCATCCAGGAATGATACATGATATCCGAGTGCTACCTTTTTTTTGTGATTCGAAATTTCAAAATATACCTAGATGTGAGTAAGCTGCTTCTGCTTATTCTGTGAAATCCCGCTTTTGGATTTTCTAACGGGCCATAATCTCCATGAAATCGGACGTTCTAGAGATCTGCGTTTGTTTCATCTAGACATAGAATTGCTGCGCTATCGCAGCCATGTCCTCAGACGGAAATTGGAATTATTTTTTTTAAAAAATGAAGGAAATGCAGGCAGCTTCCCAAACTGTTTAATGGAGTCAATTCCGCTTATCGAATTCCGGCCTTATTGTTGTAGAATCTTGTTCAAATAGACCTTGAGTTCTGCTAGCTTAATCTGGGTCTCTCCCAGGAATTTTGGTTCATGCTTTCTTTGTAAGTTGGTTCACATTCTCGAGGATATCTCTCATACTTATTGTCTCCGATCTTTACACAGAGACATCGAGCGAAGCTGTTCCTGAAGCTGGCCACATTCTTGCATTTGTAACTTTATGGGCCCTGATTTCTTAGCACCTACCATTGTTATGAAGTTATGCCATTCTAGAAGCCTCATATTACGTAGCTAAGCCGTACTTCTTTGCATTTAGTCACTATATTATGATCAATGGAAGTAGCCATGGAAGGGGCTCGACCTTCTAGAACCCACACATGAGATTGTAATTCAGCCCTCTGTCTCATTTCTCGAATTAACAGCGATTAAACCAAACAGTTCACACAGAATGGGGTGCAGTTAAATTTGAGGAAAGACGCGGATGACATCGAACTATCAAATGCATATGTCTTGTATTGTCTCATGACTGGATAAAGCTCGAAGTCAAGGGAAGGCGACTTCCATTTGAGAATCAAGACCGAACACAAGGAAGAACTGATGGGAAGAGCTGAAATTGAATAGAGTATTTTTTTAAAAACAGGGTGGAATTTTACTCTGTGGCGGCACGCTCTTTTGTTCATAGTCAGTTTAAGAATGCTCAGATAATCCAACTAGGTTTCTGACTTGCCACGGCTTTTTCTCCTGGAGAAGGATTGCAAACATTGGTCCTTAGCGCTGTCAATATTTGAGACCAGAACTCTGAACTTATGGGATGAATGTAGGTGCGATGAAATAGGGAGGACAGAGAATAGGATCACTCGTTGAACTTGTCTCCGACCTAAGAGAAAATGAGAGCTTTAGTGAAACGGAAAGTGCTAGAGGGAAGCACTGGGAACCTTCTATGCTACATACTTATAATAAAGATTCACAAGTCTGATCTATAAAGGCAATAACTGAGAAACTTGGGCCGAGTCTCTTATTCTGTTCCTGTTCCAAAAACGGCTGCTTCAGTAAATGAGCTTATAGTCGAGCTACAAACAAGTCTTTATCCATTCTGTACAAGGGGGGGTAGAATATTGGCGATGCCTAGTGTGGTAGTCTTTGGAAAAGCTGAAGTTGTCTATATTGCACTTGAGTTCCCGATAGATGAGATCAGGCTTATTGATACGAGGCGTTTATTAGAATTGAAGTCTTACCGTCTCTTCTAGACTCTGTTGAAGAAATTACGTCCTTATCGCTCTTTGGTGAAAAGGACAGCCTTGATTGAATATGAGATATCGAAGTACTACTGCTCTTCAATTCCGAACCAAACACCCTCCACTCGAAATGTAGGAAGCACTAATATGGAAACACTTTCCAAAAAATAAACAGTACTCATTGTCTAATGAATTGGAATCGTAACTTTTTAGCTTGTTCACCACTGTAATTGCCATTCATATTTACGTTTTCAATTGGCTCGAGAGGACGGAATTTCACGGAGGGTCCTTGGACGTGTCGGGAAATGACATTTGCCATAACTGGTAAGACTGCTCAAATTAGCCTAATCTTGACTGACGAGTCAAAATTGGTTGACAACTACCTTTCATCTCACCAACTTCTTCTCTGAAACGGACACTTGTCTATATTGTCTACACATCTCACATTACGATAAACAGCAGAGGTCACTGAGAAATATATTAGCACCCATGTAAGCCACGTTTAAAACTTGATAATAAATACTCCCCCAATCCTTAAAGAGTCATTAACAGAAAAATAGAAATAGATATCCATCAATCAATCATGATGAAGTTTCTCGCTGCCATGCCGATGCTCACTCTGGTCCTCAACCACGATAGTCTCCATGAAGGCACGCTCTACATTTTGCCTCTGCCCGATACCTCCACAATTACGAGACTCAGTTTTGATGATGATAGATTGGTGGCCGATACTACTCTTACGTTTCTCGCGTATTACGATACAGACCTGTACCAGTTTCGTGATCACCAGAAGTTTTTGAGTGTTGATTGCGACGGGTACGTTGTGCTCGAAAAGTACCCCCATGATGGCTTTGAATTGTGGGATATGCACGGCTCCCTCTGGGAGAAAACACTCACTCATAAGGGAAGCAAAACATTTCAGATCTGTGGTGATAAAAGGATTGCATTTCAGAGTCAATGCGAAGGAGCACAGGAGATTGAAATCAACTATGAGATCGATTAGCCTCCAAGTTGAAAGAGGGGTGGTTTTAGAAAAGGAGATAGAGGAGGAGACAAGAAATACGAGACGGGTAAATTGGCGGCAAAAGTTTGTCACAGTTATTGAGATCTTAACATGAATAAGTATATGGATATGGATATGGATCTTGGCATGGCTATTGACTAACTCGACATAGAAGCGAGAAGAATACTTGGATTTAAGGTCTATGTTCCCTGGCTAAAACCGGAGTTGATAAGTCTCAAGAGAAAACATGTGTGAAATTAGTCTTTCTCTCTTCGTCTCTCTAACTTTCTTTTTACAGCATAAGTTCATCGTGAATCGTTCATTGAATAAATAAGCCATAGATATTTCGTGTTTCATTTAAAACCATCTTTTAACCCATCTAAAGGTAGGCCATGTTGATGTCTGGGGCGTCGGCCATTTTGTTGGCCACGGCAATCACGGCATGGGGCCAGCCCAAGAAGAAACCAAGCCCGGTGCTCCACACGGCAAGGGCGGGTACGTGACGGGTAGTCAACAACTTCATGTAGGAGGTTCTAGGCAAAGCAGGCATCGTGTATGTAGGTAGTTAAAAATAAAGGGAGAAGAAGTCTAGGAAATCTAAGAGATCTGAAAGTAAATGATGGTAACAAAATGTGGCATTAGGCTGGAAAAATGGCTGCTATATATATCACAGTCCGTTGCTGCTTGCCAGAAAACGTACCATTCCGCACTGGGTGCAAAACGTCCGTCATACGTCGCTTAGGGTGGTTCGATATGCGGAGGGAGCCGAAGCGAGGCACCGGCCTGCAGGGAACCCCGCTCGACCCAGAAAGACACCATCGATACAAGTGGGTGAAATGGGTGGATTGATATTATGGGTGTGAAACACATAATCTCAGACAATTTTCTTTAGCACCACTGAATTCATTTTCGAAATAAGTGAAATGATACTTTGAAACTCTGAAGCCAAAGTGTTGGTGCACGGGTGTAAACCTTCGCTCGGCTCTTTTACCCACCATGCAGGTTGCACAAGTAAAATCACACCACTCTGGCGGCAAAAATCACCCCACCCTCCACAAAGATTACAGACATGTTGACTTGTAATTTATGACACGACGCGTGCCCATCATTAGATTCTCACAAAAAACACACCCAACAACAATATGTTACATATACTATCAAGTTCCTTCGGAACAAACCGAAAGTGATCTGAAACCTGAGGTAGGAGAATTCAGTTTGTTAGTCTGACACGGGTGCCCAAACGACACAGTCAAACTTTAACTGTCATCGTGAACCAATTACATCGATCCCAATTATTACAATGTACCAAAAATATATCCCATTACTACCTAGTTTCATCTTTGCCGCTACATAGCGACCTATGCTCTACAACTATGCCTCCTTCTTCGACATCATCACCTCTTGCAAGTCGAAGGTATTGCCGTTGACCTCGGTGTCCTTGATCACGGCGACTCTCATCGTGGCCAACAAGTTGTGTGCGGCGTTGGAGTGCGCGTAGACATGCCCGTTGAAGGCCTTTGTAGCGTCCTTGCCCAACGAAGCTCTCACCAAGGCCTGTCCACCTGGGTGCTCCTTGATGAAGTTCTTGACGTTGTGCACGATACCGGAAATGATCATGAGACCCTCTTTCTTCGCGATCTCGTTGAAGTAGGCTCTGTCCCATACAGGCAAGGATTGCACCGACGTACCCCAGTTCAACTTCTCCTTCATTCTGTTCAACTTCTTCTGTTGTTGTTGGTACAAGCCTTGCTCGATGGCATTCTGTGAGAAGGTCTTCAAGTTCCAGGCCAAACCGACCTTTGACATGGCCCAGATGGACATCTTGGTTGGGTCGTATTGGTACCACTTCAAGGCGTTTCTGTAGTCCGATGGGAACTCGTGGTGGAAGTTGTGGTAACCCTCTCCGAAAGTGACCAAAGCAGTCAACACGTGGTCTCTTGGAGTTCTACGGTCGTCGAATGGCTGCACACCGATCCAGTGAGCCAACGAGTTCACACAAAAGGTGGCCTGTTGAATGACAAGATACTTAATGATACCGGCGAACATGAAACCGCCCATCCAGTCACCCCAGAAGAGGCCGGCAATGAGACCGGGGAAAACAACACCAGCAAGAATCATGAGGGCCAAGTAGTGACGGTGCTGGAACACAACGATAGGGTCAGCAGTCAAGTCGGAGATATCGGCTCTGGCTCTGTTCTTGGGGTTGGCCTTGACCAACATCCAGCCCATGTGCGAGTACCAGAAGCCTTGTCTGGCATCGTAAGGGTCTCTGTTGGTGTCGGTGTATCTGTGATGGATTCTGTGAGAGTGGCCCCACCACTTGATGGATCCTTGCACGGCACCAGCGCCAAAGAATGCAAAAAAGGCACGCACTGACCAGTGGGCGTCGTAAGACTTGTGGGCAAAAAGACGGTGGTAACCGGCAGTGATCGAAAGGCCAGAGAACACGTACATGACAAAGGCGAGTACGACAGTCTTCCATTGTGGAGGGTGGTTGACTCCGTACAAGACACCCAGGGCTGGGATCGCCATCACCAAGATGACGTTGAGCCAGTTGATGTGCTCGTGCCAGTTGCTGAGGGTCCAAGGCTGGTCGGAAATATGCTGTTCTTTGGAAAACTTTAATCTCTCACGCTCGTCCTTTTCGTAAAAGGTTTCCGAGTCCTGCGTGATTTGTTCAGCAGTGACATCCACAAGCGACTTTGTACCCATGAGGCGGCCACCAACACCGGCGGCCACGATTCTGGGGTTTTTCTTGTGGGCTCCGGCGGCAAGCCTGTTGAGCTCGAGCACGTCGACGGAATCCAAGTTTTCGTCAGTGGCCATTATGCTGGAGTTCTTAACGAGAGCAGGGATTCACAAAAAGACTGTGTGAAAATTTGGGTTAGCTAAGGTGTAAAAAAGCGAGACTCTGATTATCTGGCAAAAGACCTTCAAGCCGGCGGCAGGATCCCATTTAAAGGGCAGGCGCAAAAAGTAGACGGATGCGCTTGTGTGCAGTGCGATTGGGCGAAAAGTTGGGCCCGCGCCAAAATCGCGGCTTCACTTCCGAGGGTGGCACCACCAGGCGTTTGCGAGGCAGAATGGACCGAGGTCTGTCTGGACTCGTATGATTATTAAAGACAGTTCGGCTTTTTGGGTAAAGTCATGCAGACACATCAGATCATGAGTTCACCGGTCGATTGAGAATTTTTTGACCTTAAATTCTCCGTTTCAGTCAGAAAGAAAGCGTCCCACCACCGTTCCACCTCTGCCCTCAGATAAGGCAGATCCCGGATGTCCCTCGTGAGCAGATCACGCACCCCCGGAGTTCCTCACATCTCCTATCAAATGAGAAGCATTTCTTTTTCTGTGTAAGCCAAGGATATTTCTTTTTTCGCAGAAACCTGCTTCAGGCAGAACAGGAAAACGCCTCGGTACACCTTCTGTTCGCGCGAAAAATTGTTGGGCGCACAAAGGGGGCGACTACTTGCTCATCTGCCGGATGGAAACACGAAGAAGAAGATTAAACTTCGACAGTTGATCCGAGCATTGCTATCGGAAACATTAAGAAAATGATTCGATTGTTGTTGTTGTTTTTTTTACAAAAAAAAAAGAAGGCAATGATATGACGGGCCATCTGGAGCATGTCCTCTATTGTGGAGCATGACATCCAGTTCGACGCATACAGTGAACTATGCCTACAACCATGCATATAACGATGAAAGTCATCATAGCTTCGTCATATATAACATAGCTACTTTGGTTAATGTGAACATCGTAAGGATTCTTGTAAAGATCATTGGTGTCAGCGAACGAGACTTCTGTCTTTTGGCTGAATGAAGTGTGCATTAGCCGAAAAGAATTATTGTTTAGCTTTTGCTAGTCTGTAACAACCCTTCTCAAGAAAATGGGTCATATTGCGCAACCTGGCCTACATTTGTGTTGACCAATCTTCCGTCCCCTGGTGCATCATTGCCTGGTCTCCTCAGCACAGGCTCAGAAGTGGTTACATGCCGGAAACATCCCAAATTCTTATGACGATATTGCCCTTATAACGATAGGAGTGTCTACAGAACCCATATCATGTCCACTGTAATGTGGATTTTGCTGCAAGTCTTCGCCCAATATCCACTCCCCGCAAGAGTCCACGCAGAATGCAGTCTTGGAATGATTTCAGGCATGTTCTCGATACGGACAAATCGAACATTGCGGTGTTACGTAAGTGTTTCCATTCCTTCTACATATTAAGTCGAAAAGTGCGATGCGTGACTAAATTCAATTACTCCCCTTTCGTCCGCTCTTGGCATTACTCGCCACGAATGGCGCATTGACAGTATTGAATGCGTCACGAAGTCTGCCTCCTGATCTTGAATCATTAGTCAACGGAGTATAATTGGTAATACTATCCCATTCTGTATTACACTAAATTTCAATTATAGTCTTTCTCAAAGTTGACGAGAGTCTTTCACAGTGGAAGCATTTAATCGCAATGATTGGAAGTACAGCTCAGGCAAAAGCGCTGTCTTCTTTCCCCGCATAAGAAGGTCGCACATTTGCTGTAAGGGTAAGGGGTTCTATTGTCTTGGCAAAAGACTACGCGGCCTCCCTAAAACAATGAGGGGTTCCGCCTAGGAAACAACCAAATGCTCGTGCAAAGCTGACACATGACCACTGACCAGTATGTCTACGGGGTTAGAATTTTAGACTATCTCGGAAGATGATTGAAAGTGATGGCAGGCCCTTGCGTATCCAGAAGGCAGACACTTGTTAACTATAAACTATTGTCATTCATAGAAAACCCAAAACAATTTTGGAAGTTCTTGCTCTCTAGGGCAGTCCAGCTCTTCAATGTCTTGATCCTCTCATGATGTATTCTGTTGCGTAAATGTGGGAATGATCCGGGCTGATTGATGCAAGACCTTAAGGTTGATTCTTTTTCAGTATAAAGCTTCCTAACTTAACAACTAATCTACACTACGAAAAGGAAGTGGCAAATCACTTACGGGGAGAGATTCTTGCACAACCGCGTGAAGCCGTGAAACC
>JAJMCI010000312.1:0-17673 GCA_030565705.1 Metschnikowia baotianmanensis | reverse complement strand
TGATCTTCCTGGAAAGAAACAATGGAGTTGTTTTCAGACAATACGTGGCCCTTCTCGTCTACATTGACGATTTTGGAGTTGGTGATTTCGAAGTCCACATACGCGGAGTTACTCCGGTAGATGGAGGGTCTCGAAGTCAGCGGCTTCAAGTCAACCATGCTGTGCGCTTGAGTCCGAAGAAATGTGAGATGGACAGGTGGAAAGTCTTGACAACCACGGGGGCAAAGTACGAGGGAAAGTCTGCAAGAGAGGGTCTAGGCAAACGTAAAACAAGTCTGAGCGAAACCGACACACAGAAATTTGACGGAAAAAAAATGGGTGCGGGATGGAAACATACGAGAATGGAGGTATATATAACAAAAATGCGCTGCATCCAGCTATCTCATGCAAAGATAAAGACGTGCGAAGAGAGCCTGCAGACTGTCGGATGCGAGGACGAGGCGACTAGAGTTTCTTTTCGCGCCAGACCGCTCCCCCACATGAAGATGCTCGGGTTTTCTTTTTTTAACGTTAGCTCCTTTTGGGGCAGCCCCGCGAGGGTAAAATGCCGTGGCCAAAGTCCGGGGCCGATATGCAAATGCACCGACCGTTTCGATCGTGGGGAAGCACACGAGCATTGGCTTGGTGGCTCAACGGACTTATGCCACCGACCGGCTGAACAGCATTTCCCGTATTACGCGAGCTGTTCACAGATGTCAGATACCACTACGGCAAATATTCTAGGAGATAACGGGCGAGCGAACGGGAAACGGCCGCAAATTAGCACCCGGCATAGACGAGCGGCCAGGCCTAAAAACGCTTCAATCAGCATGGGAATCTACGCAGCAGAGATAAGATGACCTATCTTTCATTGCAATTATTTGTTGAGATAAGCACCAGATATTCGTCATCGTGTGCCCACCAAGCAAATTGATGCTGAGCTGCTGGTCACGGGTGTGCATGTAGAGTGCGAGGAGGCGTTTCTGGCCTCGAGTGACGGAAGTGCTTGGCGACACGATCGCCGCGCGAGCAGGCGATGGCGATGAGGTCTGCAGATAAGCACGCTTCGGGGAAAATCTAGGCGAGCCCGGGTTGCCCTTTGTGTGTTAACTTGTTCCTTTTTTTAAATTCAATAGCGAGGGCTCACTAATGGCTACTACAAAGCCAAAGATCCGAGAGTCGGCTAACGCAGCCATCGAGAAGACGAGAACTAAAAGCGTGAGAGACATGGCGCCGTTCTTGGAAAACATAGCCCCCGTTATTTTTTTTTTATTTTATCTACTCATTTGTTGTCTTTTTCCTTTTTTGACCTTTTCGCCTGCTTCGAGACAGCTTCTGCGGCGTTCAACGCCGTGCCTCACAAATCCGTCCACCAGTAGAGATGTATTATATATATGCACTCCTTCACTCCTCTTTCCTTGGCTTCGGCGGCGCGCGGACCCATTCTTGGCATATGCCTTTCCGTCAGAGGAGGGGTCGCAATCGTGGGGAAATCACGGGATGGGCCGAATGTTGGGGAAAAGCTAATTTAACGATATTTCCATATTGGAATCGAACAAAGCTGTTTACTTTATCAAGTTTTGTTTCGAGATTCGACCTAGAATGTCGATGTCTCAGCACACGACCCCGCTTTTTGTATATGCCCCATGTCGGACAAGCATTGTCGTTTCTCGGCATTATTGCATTGTTTGCATTGTTTGCACCGACGTCATATGTTTGATTGGTCTTCTTGCTCAAGCGAGAATCTAGATGTGGTAGCCCAGTCCATGGGGATTTATATCTAAGCTAGTGATTCCGTAACGATGTGCACCCCTTCGCCACCATCATTGGGCGCTCAAATCTAAGCGCACCGCCATATTGTTCTCAGGTCCATCGATAATAACTAAGTTGTAGACTTGAGTTCTAAATAAGTCATGCACCCGTCTCGGGTTTTCTGCCCGAACCTGGCTCTACAGGTAGGTGAAAGGGTCACGAGATGCAAACAGGAGCGACAGTCATGTTTCTGTAAAATTCGTATACCCGTCTCGTTATTTTGGTGAGAAGACTTTCCCAGAAAAATATATTATAGGCGGTTTGAATTTTTTTGACTCGGAACAACTTATATTTTTTAAAAGCCCCCGTAAAGGCCATATATCAGACCATTCGAAATTAATGTGGGAAAAATAAAATTTGTTCTTGAAGAAACACGTCATACGCGACACGACTTTTTTTTATTAAGAAGCATATTTTTATACCGGAGTAAGCTCAACCGAAAATGCGGCTTGCATTCGCTTACTAAATTGCCGATGCGTAATGTGAGAGATGTGTGAACCATACAGTGGAGCCAACCGAGAAATAAAAAGAGATTGTTTAAGGGTCTTTTTTCATGCAAGAAAATCTGCTCGTGATATGAAGATTGGATTATTTCAAAAAAGACAGAAAAAAAGATTGCAGCACCACAATTTCGCATATGGTCTCCCAATACACTACTCAGTGTGGCCCTAGGCAGCTTAACAAAGATTGATCGGACGGGAAATGGTGTTCTCTACCTGGTAGGGCCGCAACCAAAATCTACTGGTTTTGTTTTAGATATAAGGTACCCACTTCGAGTAATAGCGAATCTCGTCGAGGGTTACCATTTGAAAGATGTCATATCAACTCTTTACGAATGAAAGCTCTTGTGAGATCCCTAAATACATGTACGAAGCCTTTCTTTGGTTGCTTTTGGTCAGGGTGGTCACTTTTGCAGCTTTCTGTGAATAAACTTTTCATGTAAGGTATGTTCTACATACGGCTAATATGGAGAGAAGAGGCCAAGGCTTCGGAAAGCTAGAGTCTCTCGATACTCAGTGCATGATCCAGGCATATTTTCTTTAATTGGTAAATCTCTTTGTATAGCGTGTCGTCTTTATTCAAGGGCAATGCTAATCTCCTCTGTAATGTTATTTATGGGTCTTTCAGGTAGTTGTTTAGGGAATGTTCTTCATGTATATGATACATTCCTTTCAAAGCGGGGCCAATTGAGTACTCCTTCGTGAACCAAATATATGAGAAATTACTTAAACACTTAGTTGTCATTCTTCGAGATAAGCTACGATATGATAACAGCAGACATCATTGGAAGAAGTGTGAGCACGATGTGGATAGTGAGCCAACGCGAATTCGCTCCTAAAAACTTGGTTAAATTATTTAAATCAGGAACTTACTTTTAGGTCTTAGGATGTATTGTCATTAATCATTTAAGTGGGAGGGATTATGCTCGAGAACCTCCCTGATATGTGTAAGTCTCTATGACAATTCGACGTGGACCTCGGTCCGCTGTCTTTCCAACCAAATCCGATATACCACAAAAGCTTCACTGCTGAATGAGTCCCCAAATAAACGCATTCTAAGCCGCAATCTACAACAAATTTGTAATGCAAGATGATGATTATAATTGTACAAATTTAAATGTCTGAAAGAAATGAAAGGGCGCCCCCTCTCTTTATGCGAACGACTTGAAAATGCTTTTCTTCTTTGTCTTCTCCTCCTTCTCCAAAAGTCGTATTTGCTCGAGCTCCACCATCTCAAGCTGACTAAAGTCAAATTCCTCAATTGGAGTGAGCCAGCGCTTTCTGCCAAGGTAAAAGTACGAATACACCCTGTGGCCCACATAAAGGACAATCACAATTGGCAAAGTAATGTAGGCGGCCACAAATTCAGGACCTTTGAATTCGAAAAAGACTGCGAACCCGTTTGTGATTGTGATCACGGTATTTAGAATCAACACGAAGTACGCGCCATACGGCTGGCCCCACGTCTTATAAGGCACTCTATCTTCAAGGCCCTGGGCAATGACACCCTTCTTCCATCTAAGGTAGGCGACGGGAACGAAAATCCACGCAATAAATCCGGAGATTGTCGTAAGATTGGCGAGCCACGTGAACACTTGTTCTGAGGATGTGGACGCGTTCAAGTACGCCAAACAGCCCACTATGAAAGAGATCAACACACAGTTATAAGGCACACCCCACCTATTAAGGTAAGCAAACTGTTTAGGTGCCTCTCCCTTTTTAGCAAGCGAATATAATGTTCTGGATGCTGCATAGAGGTACGAGTTTCCAGATGACGCGGCGGATGTCAACACCACGGCGTTGATGATATGATTCAATACGGGAATTCCGGCATTCTGGATTCCAAGCACGAAAGGGGACGCAGAAACGCTGTTTCCGTCACCATTCAAGTTCTCACTGTTGGAGTCTGCAATCACACTGATCACCAAGGAACCCAAAATGTAGAAAAACGTCAATCGGTACACGAACTGGTTGGCACACTTGGGTAACGATTTTCTGGGGTTGGCGGTCTCTCCAGTACATGCGACGACAACCTCAGGAGCGGTGACAAACGCGAAACCGGCCATGATGATGGCTGTCCAGAACGATAAGAAACGACCAGTGGCACCGTCGACCAAATACTCGTGGAACGCGTTTCCGTCTTTCCAGTATCTGAAGCCCAATCTGTCGTGATTAGGACCACCGCCAAAGAAGAGAACAATGCCCAAGATGATCAATCCCACAATTGCAATCAACTTTATACCTGCGAAGTAGAATTCGAACTCGCCGTAAATTCCCACAGGGCACATGTTAAAGACAAGGCAGATCGCAAGGAATATCGTGATCCACACCGCGACATTCGTGTTCGAATCCCAGTACTGAATAACATAAGCACACGCCACGACTTCGGCAGCAACCGACATCGCATAGCAGTACCAGTAATTATAACCAATGGCAAAGCCTAAAGAGGGGTCGGCATAATCGTTAATGAACTGCTGGGCGCCGGCGCCGGCCACGGGCAAAAATGTCGCCATTTCCGCCAACATATTCATGACAAACCACACCACCACAGATAACGTGACGTATGATAAGAAGAACGCGGCAGGGCCGCAGCGGTAAAGCGCCAATCCCGATCCGATGAAGAGACCCGTTCCGATAGCTCCTCCCAACGCAATCAACTGCACGTGTCTGTTTTTCAAGCCTTTGTGCAAGACTTCACCTTGAAACGATTCGAGAGAGCTGTTCTCAAACGCAGAGTCATTTCCTGCGACTGCAGTATCGTCCTTGAGTTTTGAGTCGATCCGTTCGAGCGACGCCGACGGTAAAAGTTCGACCATGATAAGAGATAGTGTGAGGTCTGACGTTCTTTGATCAGCCAAATGAGATCTTTCCAGGGAAGGAATTTAAGCGAAAAATTTGGGGTGTTGATGAGCTTGAGAGCTAGAATTCAAAGAAAAAGAATTGAGAGATAGAAATGAAAGAAGTGAAGAGATCTGGAATTTGGGTGCAGAGACCTACTTTGGGCAAACCTCCGCTACTTATAAAAATCCACTATATGCATGTCCTACAGAATGAGATGAGCGATGAGTCTTCGGTGCGACGCATGTCGTCGGTCAAAAAATATCACACTCCACAGTATGTTTCTTATTTTTGGCTTACTCGAATAGCCCCATCTTCAAAAGGATTGATGAGGGATTTTCGAAGATTTTTTTGGGGGCTTTAAGAAAGAATTACGCTTACATGTTTCATTATGAAAACCTCGCATGAAATACGATTTAGGCGATCTTCTTTCGCACGCTGCCGCGACATCGTTAACGGCTCTTCCTCCTCCTGCCATATTCGATAAGCCGATGGAGTGAACTAGAGGTTTATTTACAAGCAGATAGCAAATGCAAAAAAAAACGTCTAAACGTTCCCCAAAACCAGAAAGCTTTGAGGATTTCGAGACCAAAGTATCGCCTTCCTTGCGCCGCCTCATCTCACGCCGCGTAACGTAATCAACTGAGGTAATTTACGAGAAGGTCTGTATACACGCAAAAACTTCCATGTTATCACAATGGGCTCGTCGCTCGAGGTTCTTGCTTAATTATACGAGAATTTGTTAGATGTGGCGAGTCTTTTCAGGTCTGAAAAGAATATATAAATTTGAGAGAGCTGCTTTCGACCCTTAGGTTCCCAAAAGTTCATTAATGGTCTCATCACGCACAAACACGTGATCACCATAAATTAGCATTTCTTTCGATAAGCTTTGAATTGGGGAAGGGCACGGCGATTTGGTGTGGCGTGATATGCCGGTATATAGAGCCAGGGCCCGCCCCGGAAACGGAGGTGCACTTGTGCGCGATCTGCCAAAGGACCTGCTGCGAATTTGGACCAGTGGTTCTGAGCTGTAGTACCGTTGGCGTAGTTTTCGCACACTGTACACAATATTTTAAGGGTAAGGAGATCCAGCTTTTCGGATGGGAAGTGCAAATAACATGATTTCATTCATGGCGGGACAATTTCGGAGGATAGATTCAATGTACAGGAGCACGTGGGAGAAGTCATTGTCTTTACCTTTTTCCCAGTTGTTGCCCATCATACAGTCCATGGCTTGTATCTAGGCTGGATGATGTACTTGATTGTAATGGGCATGAGGCTGCTCGAAATTAGACGGAGATCTACCATCATTTGGGTCTGACTGTTTATGTTTCTTTCTTTTAATTGGAAGTGCGACAGATCTCAGTGCAGTCAATAAATGAAAGATCAGTCCCTTGTATTCTTTTTCGTTTCAACCAAGAATTCGGCACTCATCAACGACTTGTGTGGCTCATTCTTGTAGGCTTGGTCATGTGACATATCGTGTCCAAGACTTACCGAAAGTCAGGTCACCAGGAACAAAAGTATGTACCCTGCACTCAACAAGAAGAACGAAATAATCGAAATAATCTACATTCTTCAGCCGGAAACATTCCTCAAAAACTATTAATCGAATCCCTGGAATTTCTGACACCGCCTGGATCATCACCCAAGAGAGTTTTTCAGACCACGTATTGACTCACATTCATGGGGACCTGTAGCTCGTAAAGTCCTTTCTAGTTTTGGCTGAGTGGTCAAAGCCTTCGCGGGTTTACTTTTGCCCGGCTGAAGGTCGTGGTTTCGAAACTTGTGGACGTATTGTAGTCAGACAGTTTGCCTGTCGTACAAAAAAATGCAGAACATACCAAAAGTTGGTTTTCACCTTCCAAGCCACTGCTTTATTCGAGGATTTCGGCTGTATAGTTTTCCTTTCATAAATGTATCTAACAAAAGACTTTACTTAGTAGCTTGAATTGAGCAGCTGAGGTTTCAATTCTGTTTTTGTTTCATACAAGGAGGCTTTGATCTGTCCTCAACTTACCGTTCTCTTCTTTGGGTTCTCGCATTTCCTTGGCATTGAAATGGCTGCAAAAAGCCGAGCGCGGCAAGACATGCCCGTGCGCTCATCTCATACATAGACAAATTTTGAGGATTGGAAAAGCAAATAGCCTTCCATTTTTAGATTTAACACATCTTCTACAGCACACTATAGCTCGACTCTACAGATCACAAATACTTTAGGAGAAATTCGCCAGAACTTTCTGGGACGATGGCACGCGCTGTTTTTGCTTTTTTAAAGTCTTGAACTTGGCATTGCACTGATATAAGGTTAGGGCTCATGATAAGTCGTGGTTTATTGTGAACTCCAAGCAAGACTCCTGTTTCCGTTCAACACAAACAGGCTTCTTTCTCTCCATATTCATACATGAGTCCTTTGAGACCAAATTTACTTGCAGTGTTTAAGTTCCGTTTAAGACAGTCATTAGCCTGGCAATCTATGGACTAATTATGAAATGGTCTCTGATTTGCGCATAAAGCTTCACTTCTTTACTCTCAATTGACAAGGTATGCGATTTGTCACAAATATAGCATAATGCTTACCCCCTATCTTTCGCGAATTCGTGTATGACAAAAAGTAAGCAGTCATAAATGCATCAGAAAGAAAGAATCCACTCAATCTATCCCCTGAGGTATTCACAAACAGCCTTGCCCCAAACATTCCGTCTCTTATAAAACGCAAGGTCCTCAGGAAGCGACTCGATGGCACGGGCCATTTCCGCCCCGTGGCCCTCCTTTTTGATGTTTTTCAAAGGGGTAAGGTAAGTTCTCACCAACATGAAGATAGCTCTCGATTCAGGGAGCCGCGTGAGCATCTGTCTCTCACACCGCAAGTAGCACGCGTTTTCAAAGTCAATGTCGTCCATCGTGAGCTCTTTAAATGTGTCGCCCTCTCTTCCATGGTGATCCTCGAGTTTAAACATAACGTCGTTTGTTTGGACCGACCAGTTCCCTCTTTGCCACAAATCTTTTGGTTCGAGTTTATTGAAAAAACGGTGCATGGTAGAAGCAAGCCGTGACTTGTATTGGGGGACAACGTCATGAATATATGAGATGGGCTTATCGGAACCGTGTGAGGGGTCGAATCCTGCAGGCGAGCCCGTGATGGATGCTCTGGAAATGTACTCCTCGTTTTCGTCTGTGGGATTGTCTTTCAACATGATAATGACATCCTCTTCCATATTTCCGGTCAAGATTTTCAAGAGTTTTTTCGCGTCATGGCCGTCGCCCGTTCTGGGAATCACATCTCCATTGATCAGATTGTGGATCAAACCTTTTTCAGAGTCGAGTTCGAAATAGTGGGGATACCGTTCCATCATAAACTTCATGGTCATTGTGTAGAACTCTCTCACTGCAGCTTGCGTTCTTTCGCCCAGATTTGCGTGCAAAATCTTGTCCTCGAAGTCCTTCAAGTTGGCCTTTCTCAGTTTGGTGGTCTTCAAGTACGTGTTTTCGATGAGGAAAAGATCCTCTCTTCTTTTCGAGAAGTTGTGAACACCCATTGAGGGGTTGAAGTTCCGTTTTCCAACAAAAGGGCGAAGAGGTAAAGGTTCACATTCATCCCATTTAAAGTCATCACCTATGGGTGCAATGTGAGTGGGCGCGTCATTAGGCCCTAAATTTTTGGGCTGCGGAGCTTTTTTGATATACCACACCACAAGGAGAAAGAAGACAATAATAGTCGCCGGCAAAATCATCGGATAAGAAAGAAGAAATGTAGTATAGGGAACAAGGGAATTGAAAAAAAAGAATTGACAACAAAACAAATGGAAACGGAAATGGAATTAGATGAATGCAAATTGTTCCACAAAACAATTGAAAAAAACTGGGGTGACTAATCGCGGTCTTCATATAGCAAGCGGATCTGTAGTTCTGCACGCACATGGAATCACGATACGCTATCTAGCGCAAACCCCAATTTCCGTCGGAGACTAAGCGAAGGGTATCGCGATACGCTAGCTAGCTAGCGCGTTTTCGCGGACCCCAAATTCCGGCGGACTAGGCGAAGGATATCACAATACGATAGCTAACGCGTTTTTTCAGACTCCGAATCCCGTTGGAGACTAGATGAAGGGTATCACAATACGCTAGCTAGCGCCTTTTTGCAGACCCCGAATTTCGACGGAGACAAAGTGAAGGGTATCACGATGCGCTAGCTAGCGCGTTTTGCGAGCCCAAAATTCCATCGGAGACTGAGCGGGGGGATCCTGCAGATTAGAATGGCACGTCAGAATAGAAGCCCGCCGCTTCTTTATGGAAAGCAATACAAGCTTTTGAAAGAGTGGTCTTTGGGCGGCAGAAAATGTACGTAGGAAAGAAAAGTTCAATTCTGTATGAGTATTGGTTGAGATGCTTCAAGCGATTGGCTAGATGACTGATTAGGTGGCTGGTTAGGTGACTATGACTGATGCACCCTAATTTGGCCACAGAGGCACATCCTAAATTAAGGCCGGCTCTGCCTTTAGCTCAACTTCCTCATATTTCTTTCTCGTTCTGGCCTTTTCTATGTCTGTAGAACAATGCTACCCTCCCAAGACCTTTCGATTTCTGTGCACAGGTGCCTCAATCTGCTGTGTGCGTGTACCCTCTTGTGGCTGATTATAATAAAAATCCACGCGAAATACTGATCGGATAGAGATACTGAAAGACTTTGTCAAAAAAGATTCAAAAACTCGACTTAAACGATCTTCGAAACTAGAATTGTCTTACAAATTTAGGGAAGATATGAACTAAGAGCCTTGAGGTATTTACTATATGGCCTGCTTGATTCGCGGCGAGACTTGTTTGAGAATCTAATCGAAATGAATTACTTCTCACTTGTATGGCTCCGGATCAATCATAAAGAGAAGGAAAAACATATTCCTTCTCTAGAACAAGACGCCATATTTCCTTATTGTGTTCATAGCTGATCGTAATTAAAGAACTGGCATTTGTTACTAATTTCAAGTGATCCTGCACGAAGAGGCCACTAAAGATCCACAAATTGCCAGAGAACACAAAAACAAGGACTCAAATTATCTAGATCATATCAAGCCTTGGCTCGTAGGAATTAAACCGAATGATCCGTCAATTAGCCCCGCAGGACGCCTCCTTCAAACTGCACCCAGATCGTGGCCCATCACGTGACCGCCATCGGCACCCGCGTCTGCAGGAGCTCATCCCGCAGCTGTTTTTTCACCATATAACTTTGAGCCGACTAATCTGCATTCTATATCCACGGAATTTCGCCACAAATACCCCCGCCATGAGCAGTTTATCCCAACAGCTTCAGGCTATCAGCGCCAAGAATGCGTCGGTGGCGTTGGACAGAAAGTCACGTGCCTATGTGCATTCGCAGTCGCTCATTTTTGACCCGAAGGTCGCCGCTTCTCAGGACTTCGACTACATCCACCAAATCGCCTGTGAAGGCTTGGCCGAGCTAGTGGAGATCGACCTGCGCTTTTCCCGGTTCGAGCTGACGCTTTTTCTGGAAGCGTCCGTCACTTTCGACCGCAATGTTGCGCTGAAAGACGTGATGCAGCAGGCGGAGAAAAACGCCATTGCATTCATCAATATGGCCGCCCCCTATTTTGCCTTGAGTCCGGCCTTGAAGGCCATGGAGTGGCTTGTGAGAAGGTACCACGTGAACATTCATCATCCCGAGCCCTTGCTTCTTGCCGCTTTGCCATACCACAATAGACCTGTATTCACAAGGTTCATGGGAGTCGTTTCCAAGTCCTCCTGGCCCGCCATTTTCGCACCAATCGTTGGGTACAAAGAGACACTGGCCATGCCGCCCGCGCTGTCGATCCTCAAGTGTTTCCACAACGACGCGGCGTTCTTTAGACTCTACTCACAGTACATTGTCGATGCACTTAAAAACAAGACAGTGTACAAAGAGCAGTTAGTGTTCTACTTGTCCAACACCGCACAAGTGTTGGCGTCGCATGCACGTGATACCGTCCGTTTGAACGAGCAGTACATCCCCGTTGTTTTGGAGGCCGCTGAGGAGTTTTTCCGCGAGCACGAGTTCAGGTTCTCCGCCACCTTGGCGCTGGACGTGCGCTTGACAATTTATGCGATCCTTTCAGTTTTGTGCTCAATTGCACCTCTCCTGGACGAGCTTGTGTTTACCCTCACCAAGTCCGTGTTGCAGAGTGACTTGGCGTTCGCGCCAGCCCTTCAAAGACAGACGCTCATTCTCTTGGGCCAGTTGTGGAACTTTCATAATGAGATCGATCTTCCCAAAGACGCCGCGGTCTTTGCAGATCTTTCTGTGCACACGCTCTTGCGGCACGAGTCGTTGTTGCACAGTCTCGCGGAGGACAACTATCACGTGTTTAAATTTGTGTTCTTTTTCCTCGCAGACAAGATCAACCAGAACGACGCCGATGCAGTCAAGGTGTTGCCCCTTGTGTGCCCCGAGCACTCCGCCTTTTTGTTTGACGCGCTCGCCAAAAAACTCTTGGATGCCCTTGACACTTTGTTTGCGAACGAGCTCAAGCCACGCACCATCAACGCGTTTGAACGTCTTGTGAAATGCGACAAAAACAAGCTCATTGCCATCTTGGACACGCGCAACAAGACCTTGGGCGACCTTGAAATGGTGCTTCTGCGCACATTGAGCGAGGAGGCAGACGTGAATGGGTCGGTCTACGACGCCGACTACGTGAAAATAGCCGCCGACACTGCTGGTCACGACGACTTGAAACATATATATAAGCGCTACGCATCTGCACGCACCTCGTTCCTCACATCTGACAGCTCTGACGAGTTTGCCAAGCTCGTGGCGGTGCTTTTGGAAAGCATGCACCGCGCGGAGGTCGTGGAGCAAATCAAGGCCGTGTTCGCGTTCACCGATGTTGTAATCAAGAAGAACACCGAGGCCCAGTGCTCGTTTCTTTTGAGATTGGCGTTGACGCCTGCCGTGCCAGCGAACATTCGCTTGGTCGGCTTGAAATGCTTGCTGACGAAAATCGCCGATGCGGCGCAGCAGAACTCCAAGTACGCGTTCCACTTGTTGACACCACTTGTCTTGCTCGCGTTTTCTGACTCCAGCAAGACTATCAGGGGATACATCTTGAAGCTTCTTGAACAACTCAGAGAACTTTCCGCAAAATTCATGGAACGTGCGGGAAAAAAGGCTAAGTGTGTTTTGTTTATGGAAGACCAGATCTACGGCGACCTCGACGCCTCTAAGCGGTCGATCATCTCGCCTCAGGATGGAGCCCTGATGTTTGAGGCGCTTTTCGAAAACAAGGAGCAGCTCAGCAGTGTGCTCGTAGACTCCGCCCGGATCCTGAATCTCTTGTTCGATGGTCTTTTCAAAGCATCCAAATCGGGCCAGAAGAAATTCGGGTCTTTGTTGCTCAGAACGTTCGTGCTCAACCAGTGGGCGCTTGCATCGTTGCCCTTGGTGTTTAAGGCCCGAGTGTGGCAGATTGTGTCAGCCAGGAATGTGTCCCAAGATGGCACAGACGACAGGTTTGTGTTTGTAGAAGATTTGAAGACGTTCATCTCCAAATCTGAGACCTGGAAATCCGAGGCTGGTGCCGCCAAGATCCCTTTCGAAGACGTTGAAAAACACATCGTGGAAATGGTAGGCGGAAAAACGACGAACGAGGAGAACACCAAAAAGGAGATCAAATGGCTTTTGCAGGCTCTTTCGTCTCACGCGTCGTTGCAGGTGGCCACCAACCAGCGGATCATCTCAATTTTCCCCAGAATCGAGTCCAACGAGCACAAGTTGAGAATCTGCAGCGAGATGGTCGACTTGATCGTCGACGACAAGGAAGACACCGCGCTCGAGTTCGATCCTGTTGAAACCTTGCAGACACTCACGTTTTCCAATCAGGCGATGATTGCTTTGCTCAACACCGTCAACATCGTCACACAGGTACCGGAACAGGGCGTGGCCAAAAGAAGAAGAAGATCATCCTCCAGCACACAAAAGAACATGGCGCGGGACGACATCAGTTCGATGGCAGCGCACCACTTGAGAAAGCTCTCGGTCATTTTGGATGTGTTGGAGAGCCAGTTGAGACGCAACCCCGCCCACCTCGCCACCCCCGATTTGTTGCAGGAGATGTTCAAGATTCTCACTGACTTGGATTACTTGTGCAACGATGGAAAGATGCCTGTGTTGTATGCGCAAGAAACTTTGGCGTCCGCCATGTTGCTTACGATCGTGGAGATGAAAAAGCCCTCTGCCAGAAGAAAGTTCACCTTCGACTCCAACTCCATCCGGGCGGACTTGATTGTGAACTCGATTCGACTCTCGCAATCACCCCAGGTGCAGAACCGGTTGTTGCTTGTTATTTCAGAGCTCGCCTCTCTTGCCCCAGAAATCATTCTCCATTCCGTGATGCCGATTTTCACGTTCATGGGCGCACACACAATTCGACAAGACGACGAGTTCTCCAGTTCCGCATTGCAGCAAACGATCGCCAAGGTTGTTCCGGCGATCACCTCTGCCTCCCAGTCCATTGACTCCGAGATCGAGTTTTTGTTGACCAGCTTCATCACTGCGTTCCAGCACATCCCAAGACACCGCAGAGTGAAATTGTTTGTTTCTCTTGTGAAGACCTTGGGCCACGGCCAGTCCTTGCACACGATCCTTTTTTTGATTGGCCAGCAATATGCATCCAATATGGCCAAACATAAGACCCACGAGTGTGACTCTTTGGTGGACTTTGTGACATCATTTTTGAAGACCTTCCCTGCAGAAGAATGCTTGCAAGGATTACACGGCTTCTACCAGTTGTGGGATCAAATTCCTACTCGTGCTTTAGATAAGGACAGTGATGAATTCTCGCGGTTAAGTAGTCGCTCCATCTACGGGGCATCGGTCGTTTCTTTACCCGGAAAAGCGTTGTTGTCCCTCAGGGACAGGCTCTTGAAGTTCCTCAACAAGACGTTGGCTGCAGATGAGGATACCACCTTCTCCAGCTCTGTCGTGTCGCTTAAAATGAAGGTTGCACTCACTCTCTTCGACGACGAGAGCCCCCAGGCCGAAAAGGACGCGATTTTGGGGCAGACCAGCAAGCTCACATCTTTCATTCTCACCACGTTGGAAACTTTCACCAGCAGCGCAGAGTTAGTAGGCACCGAGGCCGTCGAGGAGCTCTACGAGCTGCTCAAGAGCTTGTTGAACTTGCTCCCATTGAGCCACTATATCCTGTCGATCATTGATGCCTTAAAGAACGTGTCAGACGCCACCTCTATCAAGGTGGCCAAGAACTTTGCCATTTTGGCCGGCCAGCGTTTCGAGACCGAGATCACCAAGGCCACCTTGGACGAGAGCATCGACGAAGTCGTCGCCGACAAGTTGTTGCCCGCGTTGGTGGAAGGTGTGGAGAAGTTCAAAAACACCGAGTTGGTGCAGGCATACTTGGATGCGTTTGCCACCATCATCAACAAGTTCAGCGCGACGAACCCTGAGTTTGCTAACTCCACCCACGCGAAGTTCTTGGTGGGCTCGCTCAGAGTAATCACATCCGAAAAGGGCTTGTTGAGTGAGAACGTGGAGGTCGTGGTCTCATCTTTGAGTGCGATCACCAGTCTTGTGAACTGCCTCGGGGTCAAGTGTATTGGCCACTTCCCCCATATCTTGCCTCCTGCTCTAGAGATCTGGAATTCGACGAATAAAGTGGAAGGAAAGGCCATGCTGGAGTCTGACGATGAAGATTCTGATGAAGAGATGGCTGATGAAGGAGAGGCTGAGAACGAGCGCGACATGTTGTTGCAAGGCTCTGTCTTGATGCTCTTCTCGTGTCTCATCAAGCGCATGCCTGCGTTTGTGATCACGAGCTTGATTCCGATGATTAAGGCTGTTCTTATGAGTGAGCACGTGGACAGCTCCATCCGGTCGGGCGTTTTGGGCTTGATGGTGGAGCACATCGACGGTGCACAAGTCTTGCAGGCGATGTGCAACATGGCACTTACTGAAAATATCTACGAGCTCGACAGTGCTGTTGGTTTGGGCTTGTACTTGAACGGCATGAGTCACGTGATCGAGAGCTGTGACAAGAAAGCGGTCACGGGCAAGTCCTCCCTTTTCATGAAGTGGATGATCAAGTCGTTTGAGTTCCGCAGCGAATACGGTGAGGCCAAATTCAACGACAACACCATCTACAGCATCGAGGGCTCGTTCCACGAGTGCGGACTCAAGTTCGTGATGAAGTTGAACGACAAGAACTTCCGGCCGTTGTTTGCCAGTTTGGTCAGATGGGCCGTGACTGGAGAAAACTCGTCCTCAAACGCGAACTTAAATGCAAATGTTTCAGAGTTGAGAGACGGCCGCTTGTTGAGCTTCTTCAAGTTTTTCAACAAGTTGCAGGACAACTTGCGAAGCATCATCACGTCGTACTTCTCGTACTTACTTGACGCCACCGTGCAGGTGCTCCAGGAGTTCCAGAACGGCAAGTTGGAGAATACGAATTTGCGCAGACTCGTGTTGCATTCGTTAGCCTCGTCATTTAAATACGACCAAGACGATTACTGGACGCACCAGTCGCGTTTCGATACCATTGTGGGGCCACTCGTGGGACAGCTCTCGAACATCGAGGACTCTATTGGAAAGCACCTTGTGAAGGCGATTTCGTTCTTCGTGGCCAACGTGTCATCTGACGAGCACAACGAGAAATTGGTTCAGGCGTTCATCAGATACATTTCGAACGAACACGACAACTCCACACACACCAAGATCTGGGCCGTGCGCACGATGAAGACCGTGCTCCAAAAAATGGGCGAGCAGTGGCTCGCGTACTTGCCGATGTTCATTCCGTACATTGCCGAGTTGTTGGAGGACGACGACGAGGGAGTGGAGATGGAGGTAAGGAAGGACCTCGTGCGTGTAATTGAGAGCATTCTTGGCGAGCCTCTTGACAGGTACCTCAGTTAGAGAAGAGTGAAACGATGAGAAGGAGTGGAAGGAGGTGACTATCTTTTGCGGTAAAGAAGTCCGTATAAAGCATATTGCATAGATGTTAGAAATGGTTCATAGAACAAGAAAAATAAAACAGGAGAACTGAGTTCAGGCGTAGTTTAGTAGCGTCATCATCGCCTTTGAGTAGCACCTACTCACTGTATGCTGTTTTCGATAAAGTACTGATGTCTTCGTTCACTTCACAATTATCTACAGTAGTAGGATCTTCGTAGGCGCGTATTCACGTATTCCATACATTACTATAAGTGATGCTAAACGTATACAACAATAGTTAGGACATCTATGTTCTATAAAACGTGATCTGAGACAGAGTAGAAGCTGGAAATTCCAAAATACGACATAGCTGTACTTGTAGAAACAGAAACAGAACTAAAATTCCCCTCTGGTATTGTACGCGATGTGTCATTACAAAAGGACGCGATAGCAAGGAACATCCGGATCACCGGAGACAAGAAGTCTAGAGGAGAAAATCACGCGATATGAGACTGCCTTTTTATCTCTGTCCTTAGACATACAAAGTGAAAAGAGCATATCAAATTGGGAATCGCGAGTATTCTCTCAAAATTAGTTCCCACGCGTTTCGGTATTTGCAGCCAGCCATACATCCGAAGCCGCTGCCAAATACACAGTATTTCTCTCTTCTTTGAGAATATGTTTACTTTTTTATGAAATATCGCCATCTGGAATCAGCACCATACAAACTTTGGTCATTTTAAAAAAAAAAATGAACCTACACGGAACCATCAAACCGAGGTCGACTGTCGCAGTGTCGCCATATGGAGACCGATGCATGGCTGCCAACTCTGCAATAAAACAAAAATTATGGAAAAGAAGCCCATTCAATTGAGGGTTTTTTGCTTTCGATTGTAATATTGGGTTTACAGCGAGTATTATCGATTCAGTGAAGTGAGGGCTGCTCTTTGACACCTGAGAACTTGAAAAATGAACTGTTTCGGTCTCTTCGCGCGTTTGCGGATTCACTAAACCTCAGAACACCAGTGACAAACTCGCAGGAGCCATGGAAAAATCTCGAAGCGTATGGTGCACGGGTCTGGTTTTAGATTTAAGCGGAAAAATTTCCACTCAACTGTGGAGAACCCTGAGTCTTTTACATCAACAAAATGGTATGTTGAGGCCGCATGCAGATCTCTGGACTTATTACACGGTTCGAGCTTTCTGATACATATCCTAATTACAACAATGATGTGATGAGTTGCCAATCTGCGATGTCATTTCCTTGTTTCCAAGTCACGTGGCCCGAAAGCTGACTACACCCTAATAAGAGACAAGAACAGAAAGGAAGATCCTCACACAGACTTCGAAATATGTCTTTCAGGTTCCCAAATTTCAAGACTCGGCACCGAGCTCAAAGTTTCGAAGTTAAGAACCCAAATTCCAGATTAGAAGAAAAATACTAACAGCCCAGTCTTTTTTGAAAACCGTCAACAGCTTAAAGCCATTGTTCGACAGGGTCTTGGTGCAAAGAATCAAGCCCGCTACCCAGACCACCAGCGGTATCTACATTCCAGAAAAGAACCAGGAAAAACTTAACCAGGGTACTGTTATCGCCGCCGGTCCCGG
>JAJMCI010000311.1:0-17675 GCA_030565705.1 Metschnikowia baotianmanensis | reverse complement strand
AGATATGGAATTCCCTTCCAAATACCAATTTGTTCGTATGATACACAATGTATTAGTCGTATGTAGGGTCCACTTGCTTACTTAGCGGCGATCTTCTTAACAGCAAATCTTCTTTGCTTCTTCAACACCATGACCTGGAATCTCTCGAAGTCGGACAAAGAAGCTCTCTTCTGTCTGATGGCAGCCTTCTTGGCGGCGGGGGTGGCGGCGTACTCGGAGTCCACGTTGGCAGCAGCCCACTTCTTGGTGACGGTAGCGGTTCTGGAGCCTCTTGGAAGGTTTGGGATGACAATAGGAGTCAAGGTCACCTTGGCAAGGGCAATGGCCTGTCTCTTGAGAGCTGGACCGTCAATCAAGACCTGTAAAGTTAGTATAAGCACGGATATAAAGAAACAAGGTGAAAAGCAGAAACGAGTGAGGTGAAGGGAAGGTTCAAGTGAAATAAGATCAGCGGAACAGGAGGGGAAGGAATAGGGACGGGGATAGGTTGGGGGAGGTGTTTCGGGATTGCTTCACGATAAGATGCAAGAAATGGTCGGGATTGATATAATGAAGAATTCCACGATATGACAGCTAGTGTAGAGAAAAGTATCCAATGTGATCAACTCTTTGGAACATCAGTATGTTCCAAAAAACAGGGCGATCATGAGTAGAACTTCATCAAATTTCGGCAAACTTACCGTTATTAAGCCATAAGGTTTTAATATTTCTTTTCTCATATCAGGTTCTTTAGTTGGATCGGATGCTCTCTATGGATTCTCCCACTAAGTAGATGCACATTTCTTCATGGACCTTCATTTTCGATATTCAATTTTCATGAAAGCAAATTACATACTCTCTTCTGGTCGATGATCTCGACAATGGCGGCCAATTTACCGTCCACAAGGACAACACGGCCCAATTCAACGTATCTCCAGTTAGCGGTCTTGACGGTGGTAGACATTATGTGTGTGTATAGTTAAAGAAGTTTGCCTGGTATTTGAAAATTTTTTTTTTGTTGAATGCGACTGCAACTCCGCGGTGTGCACAGAGGTGGTAAGATGTGAGAACGGAGGATGAGAATAAGGTAGGTGCACGGGTGTACTCTGACCGGCGCGGGCTTCACGGGAGAGGGAGTGCACACAGATCAGGGCACGAGCCCTAACAGCTAAACGAGACAACTCAGTCTTTTAATCTTCAAGACTTTTGGCTATGAAAATCTAAATACTCTAAGACGAAGAAAATGTTGTGATTGATTACTGAAGACAGTTTTGAGTAGAGAGTGAAATTGACCAACAATTGTGCACATCTTCAGACTGGCTATCACGTGACCAGTACTACATGCCGTTCTTCGACTTTTGGGGAAAGCAGAGTAAGATACGAAGAGTATTTTGGTTCCACTCGGTTGGTATTACTTGTCAATAATCTTTAATCTGTCGTCATTTTTTTGATGACTCCATGTAAATGTAGCAAGCTTATCACGTGACCGCAGGCTCTTTCACTGACTATAAAAGTCCACTACGAACGCGACCTCCCATTCTTTTCCACCAAACCATATACATATGAATTAGTATGTGAAAACACGTTTGGATTACATGATGATTTAATTTGCGTTCTAGAGCGCAGTCACCGAAACATGCCTAGTTTCATCAGGGGCTGCGTGCCGTGCGACCAATTACTTTTCTGACTCCTTTTGAAACACACAGATTTACTAACATTCTCAGATTTACGACCTCCCAACCTTCCTCAAATTCACATGACCCATTCGTGTGCCCTTGTTCTATTTCAGTATTTCTTTATGTAGTGATTTCTTTTGTCGCTGCCTTCTTTCATCTCTTTACCCCATTCTCCATGTTACCTCGCTCGTATTTTCTACATATAGACACCTTTTCCTGGGTGCTCGTCTTTTACCTACACTTAAGAGCTAGGACAAAAATTTCCAACAGAAAATGTGCCAGTAAATACCACCACTTCTCCTCTAATACCCGATATTCCTGTGTTAATTGTAAATTTAGTACTGACTGTATGGCTTTTTGTCTTTGTGATCTTCCTGCCTGTGGCTGACTCACGTGCACTCACAGCGCCAACAGTAAACTTCTCACAGCTCTACTCCACATGTACAGAGTGATTACCCGGCAAATGAGTACCAAGAAATCCGTACAACAACCGGCGTGGAGCCGGCCCCAGACCCCAGCGGGCGAAAGCCCCGTATTGAAAATCTACAACTCGTTGACCAGGACAAAAGAGGCGTTTGTGCCTATCTCCGCAGGCCGCATCTCGTGGTACTGCTGTGGGCCCACCGTCTACAACCACGCCCACATGGGACATGCTCGGAACTACGTGTGCTCTGATATTTCCCGCAGAATTCTTCGGGACCACTTTGGCTACAACATCAACTTTGTGCAGAACGTGACCGACATCGACGACAAGATCATTGTCGCTGCACGTCACCAGCACCTTTTTGAGGAGAAGATTGCCACTAAGTATAATGCTGTGACACCTGAGCTTACCGGCTTGGCGGAGCTGTATTTGCAGGACTATGTAGGCAAAAATTTGCCTGAGTTTAAGGGCAACGTTGCCTCTGAATTGCACTCTTACATCAACTCTTTGGACCTCCCGGCGCTTGCGGTGGGCAATCCAAAATTGCCTATGTACGCACGTGCTTCCACAAAAGCACATGACGCAATTTACGGAAAGGCTTCGTTTGAAGAGCTTTTGGGTGCAGTCGAGGAGGTTGCCGTGCCTACGCTCGACAAGCAGTATGGATCCGAGGTGACCGACCCCGAGATCTTCAAGAAGTTGCCTGCGTTCTGGGAAGCGAAATTTACTCAAGATATGGAGCGCCTCAATGTACTTCCTCCTTCTGTTACCACGCGTGTTTCTGAATATGTGCCTGAAATCATCGAATTTGTGGAGAAAATCATCGAGAATGGGTTCGCATACTCTACCCCCGACGGATCTGTCTACTTCGACACGGCTAAATTTGAGAACCATCCTGATCACGATTATGCTAAATTACAGCCCTGGAACAAGGGCTCACTCGATCTCATCAATGACGGCGAGGGCTCGTTGTCAGTTTCAGAAACAACGGCCAAGAAAAACTCGGCCGATTTCGCGCTTTGGAAAGCTTCCAAAAAAGGTGAACCCGCGTGGGATTCGAAGTGGGGCCCTGGCAGACCGGGTTGGCATATTGAGTGTTCCGTGATGGCCAGTGACATTTTGGGTGCACAAATGGATATACACTCTGGAGGCATCGACTTGTGTTTCCCCCACCACGACAACGAGTTAGCGCAATCGGAAGCCTACTTCAACAACAAGCAATGGGTCAACTACTTCATGCACAATGGCCACTTACACATCCAGGGCCAGAAAATGTCGAAGTCGTTGAAGAACTTTATTACCGTTGAGGAGGCGTTGGAGAACTATTCTGCACGCCAGCTCCGTCTCGTATTTGCCTTTGGTTCCTGGGACAAGCCGCTTGACTTCAAGGACTCATTGATCCTGGAAGTGCGTGCCTACGAGTCGTCGATATCTAAATTTTTCACTACGGTCAGGGCATTGGTCACCGACAACAAGCACGTGGTCTCTGAGGGCGGCTACCGGTCGAAGAAGTTGGAAAACGTGCACAAACAGCTTTTGGAGGACTTGGCGGCGGCTCAAAAAGATGCACATGCGGCATTTTGCGACAACTTATCCTCTCCTACAGTCTTGAGAGTCGTCAGTGACTTAGTCTCAAAGAGTAACACATTCATTCAAGGAACCGTCACTGGAAAACACGAGTTGCGTCTTGAGCCTTTGGTGGAAATCACCAACTGGATTGTCAAGATTTTCGAGATTTTGGGGTTCGAGGTTAGGGCCGACAGACTCGGATGGGTAGACTCAGCAGAGAGTGCAGGGGCAGGATCGGCGTCGGCAGAGGACGTGGCCATGCCTTATGTGAAGGCTCTATCTCAGTTTAGAGACTTGGTGAGAGAATTGGCGATCAAAAAGGCCGATTCTAGCAAGCTTCTCAGTGCTTCCGATACCTTGCGTGCCGACCTTATCAACTTAGGTATATCACTAGATGACAGACCTTCGGGCGGCGCCTTAGTCAAATTCTTAAACGAAAACGAGAAGGACGAGTTGATCGAACAGCAGCAAGCAAAAGAGCAACAGGCCAAGGAGAAGGCGCAGAAGAAGAAACAGCAGGCGGAAGCGAACGCGAAGAAAGAGCAGGAAAAAGTCGAAAAGATGAAAATCAGACCGCAGGACATGTTTAAAGATGCCGCAGTTTATTCCGAGTGGGACGCCGAGGGCATTCCCACCAAGACTGTTTCTGGTGAAGAAGTGACGAAAAGTATGAGGAAGAAGTTGATGAAGCAGTACCAGCAGCAGGAGAAGCTCCATGCGGAGTACACCGGCAAACAGTAGGATATGGAGTCAAAGTAAGGGTGTATATACGGGAGAGAGTGGAATAGATAAATTTGTTAATTCAGGAAGATTTGTAGGAATTTCGAGAAGTAGTATGATTTGAGAGAAGGTAACAGGATATGAGAGATGTAACTTCCTATTTGAGAGAAGGAAATTCCTCTTTCTTTGAGGAAGAGTAGAAATTTGGTAAGCTGGGAATGTCAATGAAACATGTGTTTATGATCCTAGAGCGAAATTTCGATTTGTATGTGCGAGTTCAATCGTTTAAAAGTGTACCGCAAGAACTACGATCGTAATGTTTTCAAGAATTTGGGAAGTGATGCCCCGGCAGACTTCAAGTCGAAGGTTCACACATAAATCGGCTGGAAAAAAAACAGGATGTGGAAATTATTCCCAGCAGACCGAAGCGGGCGCATATCGAAAAGATTTAATTGCTCCAGAAATATGGGTGAAAGCAGTATTCTCTCTGCGGTAGTCGATAGTTAGAGTCATATACATAGCTGTGCAGTTTTCGGTCATAGGGGGTAACTTCTGAGGCGTACTCCAATCAATGTATCTCGCCCAAAAAAAGCCAAGGAGATACGATAGAATTTCTACAATTCGAACTACACTCTCATCAGTACCGCGCCGTCCGTGGGTTGAAAACCTCTCTTTCGCACGCGCAAACCACATCACATCATCTTAGAGTCACAGGGCTATGTGCTCTTGGATAAACGATGAAAACAATATCATCTTGTCAAAATGCATAAGGTATGCGTCATCCATTAACCGTTCCGGATTGATCAGGGTGGATATTGACTATTTTAGATATAGCTTTATATGCCGTCGAAAGCACCCGAAACTGGAAGTAAAGCTCAATGGGGCCCAGACTGAAGTCAAGGCTAACTGCCAGTCGCCATAGATACGGCTGATACTAGTGCGATCACGTAAGTCACGTGATTCTATTATTGCACCTACCCAAGAGTGTAAAGGTCGAAGCCCAGGGGATCGAAATACAGAGAAAAGTTTCCTTCCTCACGCTGATTATCAGATTAACTCTGTGTTTCCCTAGTGTTATTAATTACGATTGGATTATATACACTCACGTCAACGGGCGTCGCCTACTCAAGCTCTGAATATCAAAGTCCGCTGCTTCCAAGTCTGAATGAGCAATAATGCTTTTTTCTCCGGATGTTAACTCTCTCTTCCTCTTTTGCACAAACTTGTTTTCCTGTGAAACACTTGACTTTTCCCCACTGTGTTTACTGGTATCGTTTGATTGGCCCTCTCTTTTTACCGTAAAATCTTGCATTGGCTCAGTTCCCAAATAATGGAGGAGTCGAAAACGATTGCTTTGTAGAACAGGTAAGCACTTGCATCACTCTTCGCTCTTCATTCTCTTTACCTTTTTTTGAATCCTAGCAGCACATGAATTGAAAATTTGTTAATCGGAAAAATGGCAGTGGCTTGGAATTTGATGCACAGCCGGCTGCAGATGGCTAAAAAGATTCCGGACACATATCACAGAAAACATCTCGTGGTTCGATGAACAAACCCACTCCTGGACTACTAGCTTTGAAATGAGGGCTTCTTATCTGCAAAAACATAGCTCATCGGAATTCACGTATTATGTAAACTTTGAGAATGGGTTGTGGTCAGTGATGAAAAGCACTTCATCCATCACGACGACGTCTTTTCATATATTAAATTCCAGTGTGAATAGTCATGTACCACGCGGACATACGAAAAACCTTGCAAACAGTTTCATATTCTCATGGAGTGCATCTTGAATTTCGAAGAACGACAGGTTCGCAATGAAATAAATTGCCGCCAAATCTTGTTCTTGCCCAACAAAGTCAAGATATGCATTATTGATATTTAATTCTTTCACAAACCGTCGAAGTTGAATTCTTTCTGGTCCCGCAAGTATTGTAACATATTTCACTAACAAATAAAAGTCATCACCAAAACGAGGTTCCGACTACAGCCGTAATTTCTCAGTGACAGAAAGACTTTGAATTGATCTCTGATCACTTCTAAAAAATTATGTATCGTGAACACTATTTAAGCCTGCGTCTAAAGAGATCTCAAACACTTACCCATCCTCCCAACCACACAGCTACGGTATCTACGACCAGAATTGTTCGACTTTAAAAGGACCACTCAAAAAAACATTAGAATTAAACGGGGTTGTTGCATTTTCACACTTGCCAGAGTGTGTCACAAACTTTATAAGATGATCATTTTGCTATAGTTTATTAGTCTATTATTAGCGTTCGACTGAAACAATCCCAACATGAAAACCAAATACATCCCAATGTCACGAAGGAAAATCTCACATTACATCTGCGAAAAAATAGTTTCACGAATTCAGACATGGGAAACAACATCAAAAGAACTTTTTTCAATCAGCTTGTTTTAAGCTTGTTCAGCTGAATATTCTACTGTAATACTACAACGCCATCTAAGCTAACACAAACACCTAGTAGCAAAGATTGAACAATCACTCATACCCAATAAACTATTGCGCAGCATTTTTGAAATCCTTAATGTACTTGAAACCACCCTTCGAAATCACCAAGTAATTTTCCAATTTTGCGATTCTCCAATAGCTGTTGTTCTTGACTCAAAATCTTGAACGAAATGAAAAATAACAATTACGATTTCAATTATAAAACTTCGAAAATATAACAAATTTCGGAATGCAATCCTTAGTCAATTATTCGCAGAACATTTTATTCAAGATTCTAGAGTTACCAAACGCATTTAATATTATTTCAACCCCAAATATAGAAGCACTAATTATCAGATGAGGATATGCTCCCATGTTCAGATATGAATTATAATTCAATTAGGCTGGATTATATATAACGAAATTACAGACAAACTTCAAATCATGAATTCCATTCTATCCTGATTTTGAAACCAGCCACAACACCATGAATGCGAGACCGGAAAAACAGGCGTTCATGTATAACTTGAAATAAAAAAAAAAGAATTGTGTCCAATGAGTTCTGTGGAAAATTGAAATTAACCTATTTATATTGGTTGAGATGACATGACGAATCTTGCAGCAGATACATCTCATAATACGAACTCTCTTAAAGGGATACCATTTAAACTGTGAACAGCAAAATGTTTCAAATATTGATTTCTGATGAGCAATGAGTAAAAAAAATCACATTGCATATTGGAGTCATCTCACTTTACAATTATATTTTGTCAGATGGTTATATACTGAAAATAAAGTTCAATATTGTGGTGTTACGGAGACAACAGAAAACGGAATAGGAGGAATACCGTGTAAGGATACAACTTAGTATTGCACACTTGTGTAATATATTTGAGAAATAAGGATTGTTAAAACATTTGGATGATAAATTTGTTCGCTCAATTATATACATACTCGGTAATGACTAGCCATTGAATTTGTGGTTCATCGTGATAAGTTAATGGAATCGTCAAAAACCTAAATGCTATTCTTCATTTCGTAGATCATTGGAATGAAAAATTCTTAAACAAACCAATAATTTAACTCAATTTTGATTCATACGACTCTACACCCGAAAAAACATTCATGTAACACGATTCTGATCAACTATATAAATGAATATTTCACTCATTAGGTATGAAGATATATGATACATTGGGAGAAAATTAAAGAGTATCGTAACTCATCATTATTATGCAGTTACCATCAGGTATTGCTGACCCAGAATACATGAATATTCTGCACCAATCTTTAGATTTCAACACAATTTTCTTTGCCTTTAGATTTCCTTGTGACTAATACGAAACAAGCAAAAAATCATCCTCAATACAGATACATGTAAATCAGTATTGAACTACGTTCCATTAGACCGCATGTATCTGTTTTTCTTTTTCTATAGTCCCGATTCATATACCCATCAGAAATCTAATACACACCTCTTTGAAATTTAGTATACTGTGCTGGTAACCCAATTATATACATCATGAAATATTCGGATTGAAATGGAAATTTAAAGTTAGTAACTACAGCTTTCAGCAAAATATACTTTTACGAGATTAAATATCAAGACAATATGACCAAAGTATCTATGTGGTATCACCGCTTAATCTCAATCATGGAGCATGCTAAAGAATTTGCATGGTACCCACGGATTTACAAAATTTTACACTTCAAGAATGCATGGGAATTAATTTCAAGCATGGAAAAGAAGTCTCACTAACTGGTCAATTGTGAGGTTTTTTTGCATCTATATCTCGAAATCATAGTAATTAGATGCGAATACTTTATATAAAAACCATCCCGTTTATTCTGTAAATTAATGGACGACCATGATCATGGAATTAATTTTCTTCTGTATTCAAATATAACGACGGCGACATTTACAGTTTTAATCCCTCCGAAAAATTGTTCGACGTAGTATTGTTTAATTTGATTCTTTTATCCATAAGTAATGGCTTCGATTGTTTGCGAATCATCCTTCACAAACTGAATACTTGCGACATTTTCTCCAATCATTCCATTAATTTCTCAGATTTGTTAAATGTATTCTGGATATATATCGCTTTCCATGGAAACTTTTTGGATTTAGGTTCTATTTTCGGCTTTAAAGGTATAGAAGTAAATGAAAGTAGATTTCCCGATGAACTAGAATACAAATCTATCAAAAGATAACCCGAGGTTTGAGTATTGAATGTTCGAAGCTGTTTGACTAGAATTAATTAATCAATCAATACTCATAATATATCAACTCAGCAAGGAGGACTTAGGAATTAAGCCGTATAGAAAAATTTATTCAGGTCAAAAGGTGGAACGCATCTACCATAAAATGGGTGATATCCTTTTACGATTATGTTGGAAGGATTCTTCACACTGGTGCGTACTTGGTTTACTATTCCCCATTTGGATCTACCTGGAAGTGCATCAAGATTGCTGTCTGTGGTATCACTCGTTCAATACTTACCTTCATTATCAGATGCTGTCATATTAAATACATCCCTTTAGATCAAATTTTAAAATTTATGATTTCAAAGTGTACTTCTTTGTATCGTTAAAACATCTTGAAACAGAAGTTTTTGCTGTCTTTGGTTTCTTTCACTCACGAGAGCAAGACGTCGATTCCTCGTTTGCAATCGCCTTCATTTCGCGCTAGTGACATAAATACTTAGCGGTAGTTCCTATAACACAGTAAATTTCAAGGGAGAATTTTAGAATAGATCTAATAAGGTCTCTGGTGGTGATCAATAATATTGTGTATGCCTATAGACCAATATGATTAAATTTCGTGAAACAGCATCATATTGAAGGTGTGATTATGATGTAGACCTGGGTCAGGGTTCCACTGTTTCTTAACAGTGATGTTATGCTGTATTGGTCGATTCATAATCCCTCCTTCTCATGGTGCACAAACCTTGCTTTACCCGTTTAGGCATTTTCTTCGCATCTGGAAAAAAATGTTGTGGGATGTGTCAAGACTTAAACCTGGTTGTAATTTAAATACAGCCTTAGTTACAGATAGTTTTAAATTCTGACATCACTTTCACCAAAATACACAGATCAAGCAAAAAAGAAAGACAGAAAGAAAGAAAAGAAAACTAAAAGTATTATGTCGCATATGTCCAAGACATGCCGGGGTAGATCGACATTTGGCTTCAATCGTCTTTCGTAAACCAATTCCACGCGAGGATGTCCCATTCTTGTCTGACATACGTTGGACCACGGTAAAACATTGACGTAAGAGCCAAAGGGTTCGTGTCTTTTTTCGTAGTAAATGACTTCCTTGCTCGACTCCATTTTAAAAATAAGTTCGCAGCTAATCTTTTTCTTATCGTTTGTGAAACTATTTATTTGAGGGGAACCCAAAAGTTATCTTCTTAGCCCGAAAACTGTACAGCTATACATACAACCTCTGATCCAACTTGAGATCACATCTAACGAATCACCTACCATGATTCCGACCTGACCTCAACTTCGTGTTGAAAATATATTTGTCGACCAAATGGATGTATCGCTTTCCACGCTTTTGCAATTTTCCTAGGCAGTAAGACTGAAAGCAATTCATCCGAGCGATTTTTCTACCATCCTCCAGAATATACCGTTCGGTCGGTCTTAAAAAACCAATTAAACTTTTTCATGTTCTTGTATGAGGTGTCAGTTGGCGTTAACATCTCTCTGAGACTCATAGTAGTCGAGATACAAATCACATGCGACCACTGTTTGAATACGTTGCACTTATTATAAATGTGAGTAAGAACTTTTTGACTCTACCAGAAGAAGGCAGAGGTGACATTTTGTGGGCAGAGTTTCCCCAGGTTCATCGTGCCTGGGAACCTAAGACACAAAATTGAACAAATGAATGGCAGATAAATCAAGTCTCTTGACCCATTCCTCTTCATACAACTCCTTCCAAAACTTAGCCCAACTAGATTCGAATTGAACTTCAGGACAAGGTACAGAGAAGCGCTTGGGTTGGATAGGCGGTAAACCTTCCTGTTTTTTTCGGGTCAAGGAGTAAAAGCAACCTTGCGCTACCTTCTCTTTAACCAGGTTCAACTGTTCAGTGAACTTGATATAGACCAGGAGTTCAACTTTAGCAATCCTGATAGGCATATCGTCCACGATACGAGGGCGAGTTCTCTTGACAACCTTCTGTCAAGCGAGAAGGTTTTCTTGTCCATCGGTGTCGAATATTCAATGAAGGCGACTGAAAAAGGTGCCTTGAGCATCAAATAGAAAATTCGCCCAATTTAAGTCCCCATGCGTGTCTTCGAAATGTTCTTATCATTGGTAATGATCTTGGTCATGTGATGTACCAACTTTAACCGAAATTAGTAGTCAAACCACAAATCTTAGAAAGAGAATGTGCTAGCTAGTAACTATTTCCGTCGTCCAGGAAGTTCTGCCGCGAGTTTATTGACTCCCTCCCTGCTACCTTTTTTTTTTTTAATGCATAAATCACATTCACAGAGAAACACTCTTAAATGACGAGGCCAAAAGAGGTGCAGAAAGCAGAGGATCTCAAGTGCCAAGGAATATGAAATCATACTGTTGATTTTGATTTTGAGAAATTTAGAGAAAGAAATTCCAATTTTCAGATTCATGTGTGTTTTGCACATGTAAAAGTAAGAAAGATGAAACCCAGAGAAGTAACAACTCATAATGGAACACCATCATTGAAAGTACAAAAACGTTCCACTTGAAAAAAAACCACTTGATACTATAAAATTGCTATCGTAGTAATTTTTTCATTTTCTTATATAGTTACATCCCTTGGGCCATGAAAACCTTGAGGAAACGATTCTTTATCCCAGTACGTCACGTGACACCCCAGAAGGTCTTCTTTCCGCATCAGTGGCGGACTGTATTCTGTCAGGTAGATAAGTTTGGGATTAGGGGCGGCTTATGAAGGATGAAATTATGAAATTTACCTCATGTGTACAGAGTCCTTGCCCTATACTTAAGTCGTTTTGGCCATTTGATGCAGGAGATGGTTGAATGGTCACTACATGGCACTATCCTGAAATCGTGGATGCCCTGATGGGGGAAGGCGACTGCTGTTAAACTAGCTCAGGCTCGTGTCGGACGAAAAAAAAGAGCAGAGGGATATTGTAGGGAGACAGAAAAAGTATGGGGATCTAATAAAGAGAAGCACAGTAGGTACGTGAGTGCTGTGACAGGTTGCTCCTGCGACGTCCTTTCAATATTTTGATACGTGACTTTATTTAGCGTAACTTGAGACATGATTCTATACCTTCAGAAATAAGTGAATACATCATCTCAAACATGTTCTGAGACTTTAGGTTTAATTGTATAGCTTGCGGTCCCAGGAGGCAGCTCCTGTGGCGTTCTTTGATTGACAACCTACATATGTCGGTTAATTCCGGATCTGATCACGTGCATCTTACCCGTTGCACGCGACTGCCGCGCTCAGTAGCATAATGTCAGGGATGGCTCTCCTGGGAAGTCACGTGATAAAATGATTGGCATAGGATGTTAGACCAATTCTTCAAGTTTCCATTGAAAATTTCTGGTATACGTAGTTCTTTTTAAATAGAAACGTTTTATATTACAGGAAGAAACATCCTCTACTCAACTACTCCTAAAGAACCCAAGAAATAAGTCTGGGAAATGCGCTGTAGTTCTGGCTCAAATTTTCAGTCTGTTCTGTATGAGGTTTCTCTAGGGTGAGAACAAACTACCGCCCTCCCAAGTTACGTGATCATTTCAATATTACAGAGAGGAAAGGGACAAAAAAAAAAAAGAATTTTTGAAGTACGGTCTAATTACTCAATTACACCGAGAAAACTAGATTTCTAAGCTCGCTTCTACCTCCTCGACCCCGCCAATCCTGCACTCTATCAAGCCACCTCACCCTCAGCGCGACTCCACGAATCAGTCTTTCATACATTTCAACATACCTTAAGAACCACCAAAACAATCCCAAAAAACCCCAAGTGTACCGCTTTCACATGTTCAGCCTTACGTCACGTGCTCAGGCCATCTCTAATACCACGCTCACGGCAGTTTCCATCGTGAGCGTTTTGGTGGCGGCGATCTCGTTTTTCCAGCTATACTTTGCCGGCGCGTGGTCCTTAAACACCACGAAAATCGGCCATGTGAAGGCCAAGGCTCTGTTGAAAAACCTGCGCTCGTTTGGAGCTGTCTCAGGTGCCGCCAAGGAAAATTCTAGGATCCAATTTGACTTGGAAGCCGACTTATCGCCGCTTTTCAACTGGAACACGAAGCAGGTTTTCGTGTATTTGACCGCGGAGTACGACGGCGCGAATCTGGCCGAAAACAAGGTCACTTTCTGGGACAAGATCATCGTGGAAAAGAAGGACGCGAAGATCGCGTTGAAGAATGCACGGCTGAAGTACTCCGTGTGGGATGTAGAACAATCCTTCCGTGAACGTTCCGCGCGCTTGAAATTGGAGTGGAACATGCAGCCATGGGTCGGGCCATTGCTCTTTGGTGAGACTGATACGGAGTCCACGTTCCAGTTTGCGCCGGGAAAAAAGCTCAAGAATCAAAGAAATTAGGGAGGTTCAAAGGAGAAGAGGAGAAGGTTGAAAATGAGAGGAGAGAATTCTTGGGCTGATGACAAGGAGAATTCAAAAGAGGTTTGAATTTGATCACAGAATATAATTTACTAAGAAAATGTGGGGAGGAATGGTGGCTCAAATGTCCGGACAGATTTGACTCCCTTCTATCTATGGATGCTGTGCTTTCAAATGTGAATATAGGTGAATGAAACGTGCAACTGGATGTTAACACAATGAAGGACATGAATGCAATATATGAGCCAGTCTGAGAACAACCCATGGATGAATAATGAGAAGGGAATGTAGGAAGGGTATGAAAATAAAACAATGAAGAGTTAGAATGGAAACAAAGAGTAAAAGTTGAGAGAGAAAAACGAAGAAAAGGCCCCTAAGTGGTGCCTTGTGATCACATCCCATAGCTGCTATTCATGCAAGTAGTATAAATTAGTGATTATGTGACTACATTTTAAGTATACATTGCGTCAATGTGATGCTAACGGAAGACACACACTCCACATGGGTCGGTCTATATACATCCTGTGTGTTGACCCTTCGTAAGTGAATGTGTGAGTTATGATGTATAATGTGTCGTTCTGGTTTCCATTTCTATTTTGGAAAAGCCCTAACTGCTCCACAAATTCTGAAGTGTGTCAATAGAAAGCTGTCTTCTTGCAGCACGGTCGCTCACCGGCGCGTCACCACTGTGGCCCCTCAATTTATTAATGCCCCTTCTGAAACTCACCACACGCGTGCGGTCCCCAATGAAGAAAAGAAGGTACTCCATTGTCTCCGGAAAGTCATCATAAAGTGAAAAAGCAACTCTGTTATCGCCATCACACATCCGTTCGATTGCCGAAACAATGGACGCGGCGAGATTCGGCTGAATGAGATTTCTCGAAGGAAACGTGCGTTCGGGAGTAAAAAACTCTGCCAACTTTTCAAAGAAAAGTTCAGGCGTCCACTCTTCACGTGGACACATTACCATGTACTCGTTCAATGCTGTTTCTAGCTCCATGTGAGGGTCACGAAGGTGCAGGAATTCTTCTATTAGTACAGTCACATCGGGAACATCGTATAGTTCGTTGAGAAGCGCATACCTGTTTGCGATGGCTTCGGGCGACATCGTGCGGCCCATACACACGAGGAAGATGCGGTAGATGTAGTGGATTTTGCGCAAGACCTTGACCTCTGCCCAGTTTCCTGCAACGAGGAACCGCTCGCATATGTCAAGCACGCTGGAAATTGCTATTTTTGGGAATTCATTACTGCTTAATGCACCACTTTGTGTCCCACCTAGTACGCCACCTAACACTTTGTGGCTTAGGTTGTGGAGCTGGTATGCAGACAACCGCACGTTCTGCGTCAACACGTGTGTGAGGAGCTCCTCGTAGTCCTGCGCAGACGCGTGTCGCTGATTTAAGATGCCCACTTTGATGTCCACTATCTTCCTATATTCTAGCTGCAAAAGCTTTGGATGTGGGTCTGTTTTGGGAAGTTGGCATATGATCTCGTCCATTTCTTTGAGTGCGTTCTCCACAAGCGAATTCGCGACGTGTAAGTCGCCGAAAACACGGTAGACCTTACTCATTTCTGTGAGGATCGATACTCTGAATCCGTGGTCAATGTGTTTATCCAATTTCGACCTGATCTGCTTCAAGAAATTAAGTACAAGGTCCATGGTCTCCTCATTGTGCGCGGATGCCTCGATCGCGTAGTTCGAGACGATGCGGAGAAGGTATATAGCACTTTTCGAGAGGTGTGAGACTGACACCTTGGTGGTGCCTTTTCCCTGTAAAACAGAGAACCCATACATTTCAAGCACCAGCTGCAAGAGATTAAAGGAGTTGGAATGCCCTTTCTTATTTGCAGAATCGATGACAAGAAGCGATTTCAGAAGGTAGAAATATGTGCGTGCAGTTATAGGCAATTTCCGGCCGACCATTTCACGGTACAACTCTAACACATCGGAATTGTCGTCGTAGGACGCCTCGGAAGAGTATATCTTCAAAAAAGGAATGAAATGCCGTTCTGCAGAAATGTTCAATGCATTTGCACGGTCAAGATAAGGTCTGGCTAACTCGGCCTTGCCCATAGATGTGTAATGTTCGATGATTTCTGCAAGAAGTGCGTCGAGATGTTTCGGAGAAACCGCGTTTGCGTCCGTTTGTGAGATGATCCGGTGTATACGTGCCATCAACAGTTTATGCGTTTCCGTATTGGTGACTTCCTTGCGCCACTGACGATAATTACGTACCTGGTTTGCCAAAATGAGTGAGTTCTGAAATGGGACAGGAGATGTTTCCTGCGCATAGTATGCTAGTTCGTCTGCACGTTTGAAATGACCCATCTTCGTCAAGAATTTAAGCGCTTCCGCATAAACGGCGTCATCGGTGAGCGAGAGTTTTTCCGCAAGGGCCCACACTCTGTCGAAACCTTCAAGTGAGTAGAGAGACAGCACGTGTCGAAGAACAGTGCGAATAGTCTTCAGGTCGATCAAGGGGATAGCAGGACGCGTGTGAGTGAGTGTGTGTGCATACGCGTGCGCGTGTGTCAGTGATTGCTTTTGTGCTGCAGGGTTACACTCTGATTCTATTACAGGCGACATTTCTGCATCTGCATAAGTCTCTTTTGCTGTTTCAAAATGAGTTTCTGTTTTTGTTTCAGATTGCTCTTTCATTTCTGTTTCTGTCTGCCCCTGAGCCAACACCTCTAACTCTCTTACTGCAGCCATGGCGGTCATCAGAGGCAAACGTGCCTCTAGCATTTCGAGCCTGACTGCAGCCGCATGACTTGGTTCAATTAACCCTCTTCTCAACGCCTCTTCAAATTCTGCATACCACTTATCTGCAGATTCAAGCTGGTTTGCATTGATAGAGGAGCGCACCAAAGCACGGAATATCAGTGCTGTGGGCTCGAGGTTTCTCCGGAGGAGTTGCTCATATAATTTCTCCACTTCTGTGGTAGCGCCTATAGACGCTAGTGCGCCCATGACCACTGAATAATGGATCACATAGGGCAAGTTTCCGCGGCCATACATGTCCTCGAACTGCTTCTGGAGCAACTTCCAGTCCTTATTCTTTTCTGACGAGCGGAGGAGAAGCAGGATCTGTGTGTCGTCCTGGAGATATGCATGTCCCGCATACACGGCCAAAGCCCGGTCGTACGCACGCATCTGCACGTACGCGCTCATGACGTACGTCATGTCTGCACTGCTTCTGAAATCTGTGTCGTCCCTGCGGGTGTATAATGAGCGTGTGTTATTGAGCACGTTTTCTTTGTATTGCCAGCACTGGATAGCCATAAGCGGATAGATTTCGGCGGTTGCACGCAAAATAGCGGAAAGAAGGTCAGAGAACTCGTGGGTCGACACGCGGTCCATGATTGCGGCGTGGATTTGCTCAATTCGTGCGGTTTCGGTGATGCTGTTTTCCACTTTGGAAAGAAGCACCAAAGGCCGTTTGTAGACGTGAAAAAACGGCGATTCCGAGACCAGGAGCGCGTCCTCTGTGCGCTGAAAGAATCCCACGAAGTCGGCCACAACTTCCAGCACGTTTTCCGCGTTTCTGGAGAACAAAAGTGCCTTGGTCACGTAGATACTTATCATGCGGTGTTTCTGCTCGCGCAGGACGCGTGGCGAGTCGATAAAACGGGAGAGAGAAGCCCGATCGCACTTGTATACGCCACCCAAAATTTGTGGCCGTAGCGTGTCCATGGTGGTCATGGCCCACAGCTTCAAAGATGCAGGTCTGGTAATATACATCGGCGCCACAAGCGCATCGTAGGTCAGCAAATCGCCCCGGTTGAGCATCATATGGATTAAACGGTCCTCATTTTCCTGAAGAGTCGCTCGAATCGCACCAAGATCTCCATTTTGGCGTCTTTCGTGGAAAACTATGTGATATACATCGAGAAGAAAGTTGTATGCCTCCTCAGAGTGCGTGGAGGACGCCCAGTCGACCGCAGCAACGACAAGCAGCTGCATAGCCTGAGAATCTACGTCCGATAGTGTCCCGAAGTGGATCTTGTCGAGAATCTCGCCAGCTAGGCGGGGATCGGAAAGCACTCTCTCGATATCTTTTGTTCGGAGGCTGGTATCGCGAAAATAGCCGCTTTTTTGCTGAGGTTTTCGGCGGGATGTGGAGCTGGAGTGGCCCCGGATTTTCTGGCCCGTTTTCTCCGGGTATACAGCGTATTTCTGTGGACTCCTGTGTTGGTTTAAACGTTGCGGTGTGCTGTGGATATGTCGACATGCAATATAGCCATGAAAGGCTCTCATA
>JAJMCI010000310.1:0-17718 GCA_030565705.1 Metschnikowia baotianmanensis | reverse complement strand
CCCCCCCCCCCCCCCCCCCCCAAAAAAAAAAAAAAAAAAAAAAGAGAAATGTCCATCTGTTACTGGAATGGAAATGAAAGTGAAAGAGTTGGCATTCTACTCTCATAGATTCGAAGTACGGAAAAGAGCGTGCACTTCAGGCAGGTTTTTATCACCCGGGAAATAAGTAAAGACTTCTGAATTTTTTTGGCAAGCTTAGTAAAGGTAAAGGTATTGAAGGTTTATCAGAAGCACTTAAGTTATCTGCTCATAGTATGTGTTATGGATGTTTTAAATCTCATCTACCCAATTCATAATGATAAGCAGCACTCTCTTTTAAAATTGTGCAGTTTATTCGGATCAGTCTCCTAGCTCTTCAAAGGGGATGATTGTGTTTGCAATATTGGTAACACTACATTTCATAGGCACAGTATTTCGACGGGATTCAGTATTCAGCACGCTAACAAAGCGAAACACTAGATGTGGATCCACTCAACGAAATCCTCAATCAATCAATAAAAATCAAATACGCCTTCTTCCCACTAGGGTCTATTGATAGCTTATGATTGTAGATATCTCTCTATTGATAGCATGGATTGGTAGATACCTCATTGGTAGTCTCTATTCTCAGCTTGCATTGGTAGATATCTCATTGACAGTCTCAATTGAAAGCTGGGATTTAGAGATATCTCGTTAATTTTCTTTATCTATAGCATGGACTGGTAGATTTCTCGTGAATAGTCTCTATTCATAGTTAAATTCTTCTAGATATCTCGTAAGTAGTCTCTATTGATAGCTTACATTGGTAGATATCTCATTAATGTACACAGGCAAACGCCATTTGCCGTCTCGGGAAGGTCAGGGAGATCACGGTCACGGAGATCCCGGAGATCCCAGAGATCCCGCTCACGCCGACCAGAACTGGTACGCCTTGGGCTCGGCCAAGCTCACGGGCAAGGCGTCGTCGAGGGTCTCCTCGTTTGCCTGCAACACGGCAGCCGTCTCGCTGGCCGCCGCAATCGTAGTGCTGGCCAACGTCTCGCTGAGCTCGCTGGCGCTGACGGGCGCCAACAACTCGTCGAGCAACGGCGCCAACTCGGGATGGGTGTTGTGCTGCCTGAACCGCGCGACCTTCTCGAAGCTGGCCCACCGCTCCACAAGCACCTGTTTGCGCTGCGCATTCAAGAGACTCTGCGTCGCGGCGACCTGCTTTTCTAGCTGGTCGATGTGCTTCATCTTGGCGTCGAACTTCGCCAAGGTCAACTCGACCACCTGGTTCACGAGGCTGGTCTGCTCGCGAAGGCTGTGGTCCAAATTAGCTTTCCCGTTCGTGGCAAGCGCATTCTGGCCCTGGGCCGTCTCGAGCAACTTGGCCACGACCTCCTGGATCACCGTGTCCTTGTTGAACGTCCCGTCGAGGCCGTCCTTCTCCTCGCCGCGCACGAGCTTCTGCAAGTACCTGTCCTCGATGGGCATGTGCAAGAACTGGACCAAGCACTCGTCCCTGGTCTTGGACGCCACGTGCGCGCTGATCTTGTCCCACTGCGCGTTGCTGTTGACGAAGAGCGACTGCGGGTTGTTTTCGATGCTGCCGAACATCTCGATGCCTTCTAAAAGCAACAACACCTCCTGGCGCGACCACTCGGCCAGGTGGGGGCCCAGCTTGGTGGCGTTTTCCAACTTGACGAAGTCGGACGCGGCGAAGTTCAGGGGGAAGAGACCTTGCTCGTAGCACTCCTTGCTGATGACCAGCGGCCCGACGGTGCCGCCCACCAGCGCCTTGCTCTTCAAGTTGTGGTACCTCACGCTTGAGACGTCGTTGGCGGTCTCGTTGCAGAGGTAAGTGACTGCCGGCGGCGTTTTCGCGGCCTTCGACTCGTCGAAGATGTTGCGCGTGACGCCGATGTTCAACGGGATCGCGGCGGGGTCACCGTGCTCGGATTTGACGGCAGAACCGGTGGATTTGGAGCTGGAAAGGGCGTCGACATTGACGGAGGACGTCAACGTGGCCTCGTTTTCGGGGAACTCCACGTCTTTATTCACAGGCTCTGTCACGGACTCTTTCACGGACACCTCCGCGGGCACAAACGGCGTCAAGCCCTTGGGCGTGTCCAAGGTGATCTGGAAGTGGCCCGTGTACTGCGGCCCAACAAGCGACGGTTTCGTCCGGGGGTCGATCTGGTAGTTGATCAAACCCCACTTTTCAAGGAACCGGTGCACGCGGATCACCAGCGCCACGTCGCCGGCCAAGTTGCGCCGCACCGCCGTCACGGTTAAGTACTCCACGGGGTTGATGCGGTAGGTGTTGACGATGAAATCGCGCATGTTGCGGTACGTTTCCGCGGTTTTGTACACGGACGCCACCGGCGCGGACTCGTCGTTTTTATCGTTGTTGTTGTTGTCGTTTGCCGCCGGTTTTTGGGCGGGGAAAAAGTCGGGGAACAGTTTGCGCTCGATGTCGTGGATCGCGTTCATGTCGAACCACTGGGCAAACGACGGGATGACCACGTGCCGCGATTGTTCGATCAAGTATGTGCGTGCCTTTTCCTGGAACTCGGCCCGCGACTTCTCGATGTCCACGGGCTCCGGCTCGGTTTTGGGCTGGTCGGCATTTTCAGCAGGTGCGTCTTGGGGTTTTTCGGCATTTTCGGCATTTCCGGCGGTTTCGGCGGCCGTTTGGGTCTGGTTATGCTGATTTTGTTCAGGAGAACTGTTTACCTGTTGAGGCTGTTGTGGCTCGTTTTCCGCCACGATTTCGGGCGCGGGCGCGGGCGCGTCTACTTGCATGTGCACGACGTCATTATGTGCGTCCTCGGGATTCGTGGAGAGCTCTGTGGGCGTCGACATGGCGTGTTTAGACGTGTTTTGAGAAGCAGGTTTGAGGTGCTAGCGGCTACACCCTCCACGTCTTGTATGTTGTTGAGGGTGTTTTTTCGCCGCGTTCGCGCATGCACGACCTGGCCACGACCTGGCCGCGACACTACCGCGCAGATGCAGCGTGGGGGAGCCCACATGCGGGCGAGATTGCTTTTAAATGTCGTTTTCATGCACGGGTGGCAAAAGTTCCTCCTTCTTGATGCATCATTCTGAAATATTCCATGGTGTATGTCGGATTTGCGGCAGTATTTCCCTGTTTTAAGTGCGCGGCACGTATGGGGCTCTTTCGCATTTTCGCGGCCACTGACGTCGACTACCGTATTGCAGCCGCTGTGTTGTGTATGTCGTGCCCAATCCATCGACGCGGCCAATCCATCGACGCTCCTGTATATTACTAAATATCGGCTTACTGTCCCATTTGGGAAGTACATCATCGATGGATAGAGCTCAACACTGACGATACAAGAGTGGAATGCAAAGTATTGGTCATAGATGATTCTAATCATTCCACATAAAGAGCTTTGTTAAAATACAGGATTCACAACAAATGGCGCATATTAAAGTCCTTAACGCCGTCTGTCCAGAATTCACTGTAGAGATCGAGACAAACGTGAAGGTAACAATGAACAAGAATGGAGCGTTGAATTCTGGAAGTGGTATTCAATCGGTCAAATTCAATTGCAAAGGGTCGTGTCGTTCTAAGCGATGTGCCTGCTTCAAGGCAAAAGTCCTAAGCCCGCAGCATTGCGGCCATCACTGCGAGAGCTACGAGTCAATAGCCCAAGAAACTCAGCTATCAATCGTTCGGAGCAATGCAATTCTTTTGACAGAGAGTCAAACTGAGACTGTCGTCCCAATCGATCTGCCGTCTTTCAAGTAGCAAAAATCTGCAGAACCTGCTGGAGCAGTGGTACAGAAGTGGCAAACAGATAATTGCACCTATGCATTTATGGTCATGAAAAGAACACCCATCTTCTAAGCATATTCTCTGACCTCTCTATTTTGTAGAATCCCCTCATATTTTGACCACCCATGCTTGCAGAAATCCTATACTTCACGTCCTGGCCCGAGAATAAACTTCTTCGGAAGTCTCTCAACCCACTATTCTCCAGAAATCTTGAGTTGGGCCACATCCAGGTCCTCGGCGACACCTACACATTCTATTCCATCGAAAGACTGGTTGTCAACTACTTCTTCTGCAAAGACATCAAGACTACCATAAACAATTTCTCACCACTACCGCGAATCTTTCGGAAGATTGCATAGATCGGAGAACGAAAACAAATTCTCTAATTCACAAACCCTCAGCTGGAGTCTTCAAACTATCGGAGCATCAGCTTCCGGTGCCAGGATTTTCCTTTTGAGAGGCACGCCTCGAAAAATCTACGGATGAACTATTGAGCGCTCTCGCGGCCTCTTTTGGGACGTGGTTAACCACACCTCTGATCCACAGAATTTTCAGACAGGGTAGATTAAAAAAATGTATTAAATCACAAAAAACGAAAAAACTACCAAAAGATCCCTGGGAACTTCAAACCACCCAACCAGTCCTGGACCCGCTTTTCCTCCGCTCCATTGAGATATTTGTCCACGAGCTCATCGGCAATCTCTTCAAAAGGCAAGCTGGGATTAAGCGGAGTCTTCTCATACATGCCGTAAAACCAAGTTCCCTGCGAGCACATCTCGAAAAGCAACTCTTCGTGCACAATGTAGATGGCCTTACACCAGTCGTGCTTGATAAAGTGTGGGATGGCGCACTGCTTGTTCTGGGTGTTCAAGCGGTCGTAAATCGTCAATATTTCACGAAAGATTTCTTCTCCTCCTCTTGTACGGTCCAAGAATTCTGGAAGCAGTCCCTCGATATATGTGCCCCGAGGAATCTCGTACTTGTCACAGGACCTAAATAACGCAAGCTGGGCGGACTCGAGGGACCTGGACGCGGGGCTCACCTCGTGATAATCAGTATAATTGTACGACACACAGTGGTGAAATGCGCCCCAGCGCCGAAAGAGGGCCGGGCCCTCTTTGAAAAAATCTTCAAATTCTGGGTGTGTGATTTCCTCTAGCCGATACAGGTAGGATGCGAAAATGAGCTTTTCGTTTTTCGCAGTTGTGTTCCAGTCCCCATACTTCGCAAGTATTTTTTCAATAATCTGAAGTTCAGAGGGAAGATCTACCTGCATATTTTCAAGTTCGCCAAAAGTCAAGTACTTGTACTCTAATTCAGGTGTTTCTTTCATGTGCACATTGAGGTAATAGTAGAGCTCTTTAAAGAAGTATGCGGCATACACTAGCCTCTTTTGCGGCTCATCCTCGCCATAGCAAAACATGAGAAACGGCACCAGGGAAAATCTTGCCATGAAGTCTGATGGTTTTTCCCTTCCCGGCGTGACGTCCACTTTTCCCACACACCTTTCAAGGAACCTGCGGGTGGCAAACCTGTAGAAAAGCACTTTTGGGTCATATGAGCGAAGCGGAAAAGTCAAGCGGTCCTTGAAATGTATAATCGCGATTGCCAAGTTGCAACATTCGTTCCACGACCCGAAAGCCGGACCAGAAGGTAAGTTTCTGACAGCTGCGATCTGCGCTGAAAACTGGGCCATGTACTCAAGGGGAAACTTGTGATTTTCGAGCTCCAGGTTCCAGTTTTTGAGAAAGTGGGTCATCAACATGGACTTGGAAAGCTGGTGGTTTTTCCAGTCGCCATTATCGAATCCCGTGTCTTCAAACTTGAAGAGACGGTTGAAAAAGTGGCATGTCAAGTTGAGTTCGTTGCCTGGGCCGGAAAGCACAAAAATGTCGTGTAAGACTTCCGTGGGGAGGCATTTCAATTTACAGGCATTCTGTGGGTTTTCGTGGTACGCTTCTTTGTCGTTCTGTCTGGTCATGCCGGTGACGTGTAGAAGCCTGAATTCAGACTCGAGGTCACCAGCTCTGCTTGGAATTGGCTTACTCATTTTGTGCTCTGAAACCAAACAAAGTCCGAAAAGATAAACGCTATCTCAGAACGATTCCGACCGTCACGATTATATTGAGCTATTGGTGACTAATTGCTCAAAAACCAGTTTTAGGGGTATTCATTGTTCTCTAATTAGACGGGGAACAACCTGTACACAATACCTACTATATTATCGTGACTCAAAGATGGAAATTTCGATTGTTTCAGTGTGTGAATGGAGAAGGAATGTGCTAGTTTGTGCCAGATATTGTTATCTCTATGTAATTTTGTTTATCATGAAAGCTTGACAATTTGTTGCTTTGCAAAGTCTATCATAAAGAGCAGAGAGAGGAATCCCAGCTCTCTGCTCAAGGCTTCGGGAATGATAGACTCGACGGACTGTGTCAACAAACCAATTAAGGTCGCGCATTTGTTCATAGGTCTGTGATAACGGTGCCAACATGAATCAAGATTCGTAGGTGATCGAATGCCAAGGATAGCCCACAACTGTGTGCTCTTCGAACATTCATTATAGAGATGTCTGAGCATCTGAGTCAGGTCCACATCCTCAAGACAAAGATGGCATTTGAAATCCCTTTGCGGGTAAGCAGTATCATGTATCGGAACATGAGAGCCATTTTTTTTTCTTGCAGTTCCCAGTCGAGATTACTTAAAAAACAATGGTGGCCATATTGTTGACCAGCAGAATCAACGTTCGGTTGCGGCCACACCATGCAGGAAGCACTATTTCCCGTCCGATCAATGTTAGTTAAGCTGCATAGGGCCACACTGAGTAGTGTAGTGGGAGACCATATGCGAAATTGTGGTGCTGCAATCTTTTTGCCTCCCAAAAGTAAAAAGATTCTGCTTTTGTGTTTTGAGATGGGCATTAAGGGCTTTTTGTTTTTTCGCTGGTCTCTTGAAAGATGCATCGATTAAAAGGGAGCTCAAAAGTTACATTTTATGGTCAAAAACTGTACAGCCTCAAATATCCCCATACATAAATTGAGATCACATATAACGAATCACCCTCCATGATTCCGACCTGCCTCCACTTCGTGTCGAAATTGAATATGTTTCTCGAAAAAAAAAACATTGAGTTCGGCATCTTTCATCCATGAATCAAACAAAAAAAGCATCATGGTGTGTTTCCAGAGGTTTTTCAACTGTGTAATTTTACTTCAATAAATGTATCTACGAAGATTATCCAGACGAATACATGGAACTTTAGGATAAGTTGAGTCGGAGATATTTTATCTGTGAAATGGGCGTGGAACCTGAACAGTCTGATTCAATCGGATCAATATGCTTTCACTCACATTAATAAAATGTGCAATGTATCCAAGCAATGGTGGCGAGAGATAAGTTTTTTGACTACCATAAATCTTAGGGAGAGCTTAGAGCTAACTGACACCCCGTTTGGGAGCTTGAAGAAGTGGAGTTCTTTTGTTAACACCATCCAGGAGTTTTGGAAGCAAAGTGTAACTTTTGGGATTGTTTTGACCAATGTACTTATCAAATATCCAATACCGGCCGAAACGTATATTCGGAAAGACGGCCTAAGTATCCTTTGGATGGGATTTTTCCAGTTTTACTTCCTAGACAGGCCACAAAAGCGTGGAAAGTAATCCATGTATGGTTTTATTTTTATATATTTCTTGGAGTAGATGTCATATTACATCGACACGAAGCGGAGGTCAAGTCAGATTCATGGATGGTAATTTGCTATCTTCAAAACAATTGTGACCTCAAAATGGGTCAAGGTTCTACATAAAGCTCCCAATCTATGGGGCTAGAGAAATGACTTTCTGAGCTCCCCGTTAATTTATGTATCTATCCATAAAATACAACGAGTCTTCTGGAAACGATAATACAAATACATCTATATCTTGTACGGTTCATGAAGCCCATCCGGGATCATGACTTAACATATTAGTACATTTGACTAACCAAACAAGGCTGGTCTTTCCCCAAAACAAGGGGAAAATGGGTCTAGTATAAATAGTGGGGTGGCCAGCCCAATTACGTGATGGCTAGCTGAATTAGAGCCTCATTAGCGTACGCAGTAATCTAGGTTGCATGACAGTAAGAACTTTTTTTTTCACTTGAAAGCAGCCTGGTGGTATGCACTGTCTTTTTTTTTATTATCAAAGTGCATTTAGAAATGGATTTAGAATGACCTTGCATCCCTGACATATATTTCAATATGTCAGTATATTTTCATAGAGACCCTCACCTTATTCCAGAATGAACAGGTACCTATCTTCCCCAAAATTAGACACAAATAAGTAGGCAAATACCTTATAGGAGTTTTCAAAAAAAAAAAAAAAAAAAAACGAGAAGGTTCATAAAAAATAGCTTCTGAATCTTACTTACTTTCCTTCTTCTCTTTCTTTCTCCTTCTCTTTCTGTGAGTTGGTACTTTGAACTGGATTATAGGTAACATGTATAACAGTACAGATTTTGGGTCTAGAAAGCGTTTAGAGGGGGCGTAGAAGAAATATTAGCAACCTCCTTTAATCAATGAATCGGTCAACAAAACAAAAAATCATACCCTCCTTTTTGTCATTATTTTCATTATATTCATGATCCCCAAAGTTCTCCCCATAGCATCCTATATGCACTCCCCACCCCATCTGCACTCCCCCGAAAAACAAACAACGCGTCGCGCGCTCACTTCAATACATCTACTTTTATCCTAATCTCTTTCATAGCCATTAGGACACATAAGATCCGAGTTTTCCATAGAATCCACTTTTTTACATATTTTCAAACCCTCAATTCCACACTGAATATTTGCCATCATGGTCCCGGGCGCTGCGACGAGAAGATCGCGCCGTGTGGCGCAGATGGAAAAGGGGCACAAAGAACAAAAACAAGATAACGAAAACACCGAAAACACCGAAAAAAAAGGGGGAAAGAGGCAGGAAAAACGGGTTGTTGAGGGCGCCGGGTCTGGCTCCGACTCCGTCTCTGAATCCGGCTCTGACTCCGACCGCGACTCGGAAAAAGGCTCAAATGGTGTCTCAGATGACGAATTTGCTGAAAAAAACGATACCAGCAGTGTTCTGGACATCGAAGCTGACTCTTCATACCTTCCAGGGCCCCAGAAGGCCCACAAGGGCGGGCCGGCGCGTAAAAAACGGAAAACACGCGCAATTTCGGCGAGAAACGGCCCAAGTGATCTGGAGGTATCAGATTCCGAAAACCCCGAAAATTCTCAGAATTTCGAGGAAAATCCCCTTTTTCAAGCGCTCTCGCAGCCGGACGTCGCGGTGGCGGACCTCGCGCTCGAGTGGCTCGAGGCATTCGACGCCGACCAGCGCCGCGGCGCTTCCGCGGCGATCACCGAGCTTTTTAACTTGGTGTTAAGGGCTTGTGGATGTACTTATCTAGTACAACCACACGACATGGCCAACGAGGACTCCGCGGCGGCCACGGTCGCCGAGATCGCCGTGGTGTTTAGCCGCCAGCGCCTGCACGAGTACGCGTTTGCCGCCAAGCACAAAAGCGTCAGGCATTTCCGCCAGAATGTGCAGGAGTTTTTTAGGGACATTGTGGCGTGTGGCCATGAGAAGGGCACGTTGTACCGCCCGGTTTCCGTCTCTGAAATCTCGGCCGCCCGTCCAGCAGACCCCGCGGGCTCCACGGCGTCAATGGATACCGAGACCGCTGAAAACCGCCCCGAAACCATGGAGAATACTGGCCCCCTTAACCACCTGAATCACCCTGAAAACCATGAAAACCATGAAATTAACGACCACCACGACGCCCTCTCGACGATGGGCGCGCCCATGATGAACCAGGTCCTAGCGTGGCTCGTGGCGCTCAGCAACAGCGCCGTAAGGCCGCTCAGGTACGTTTCCACCGTCCTTCTCCTACAAACCCAGACGCAGCTCTGCGAGGTCGCTGCAAACACCACAATAGTGCTCCAGAAACAGCAGCGGCAGCTCAGCAACTTGAAAAACAGCACGACAGGCCGCAACCGGCGTGTTCAGGCGTCCCGGAGCGCGATTCTCGACGATGCTGTGTCCACTTCGACACACCACAAAAACACGCTTCTCGAGTACATTGGCGAGATCTTCCAGCACGTGTTTGTGCCGCGGTACCGCGACGTGGACGCGCAGATCCGCGCCGAGTGTATGCGGGCGTTGGCGCTCTGGATGGTCGCGTACGAGGAAATGTTCCTCAGGGCAGAGTACCTCCGGTACATCGGGTGGCTTCTCCTGGACCCTGCCGACAGTGTGCGGCTCGAGGCCGTGCGGCTGCTCCTGCGGCTTTTCCGGTTCGTGCACCGCCGCAGAGAGGCCATGAGCCTTGGTTTTCGCCAGTTTTCCGAGAAGTTTAAGGCCCAGTGGATCTCCATGGCGTGGCGCGAGAAACCCACGGGCATCCGCGTGCTTTTGCTCGAGATCCTCGCCGAGCTCATGCACCTTGGCTTTCTCGATGAGGCGGAAGTCGCGGAGATCGGGCTGCTTGCGTTTTTCCTTGCTGAATACGAGGGATCTCAAAGGGGAGATACTAAGGTGAAAGTCGAGGCATGCAAGTTTCTTGCTGCTGCGTGCGAGGAGAATGCCCGTAGTGAATTTGAACCGTTCGAGCGGTTTCTCGAGACCCACGACGCGCCGGAGTTCGACGCCGCAGAGCACTCGTTGGATGTATACCTGTGTTTCAAGTACAGGACATTGGCAGGCCTCATGGGCGCCGCGTATACGCATTACCAGGCGATGGACCACGATATGAGTCTGTTGGACGGCACGAGCCGGCCGTTTTTCATCTTGGTCGACCGGCTTTTCCGGGTGATGTACTCGTTCCCCATGTTTCTGGGGCATTGGGAAGGCCTCATCAAGTACGCGTTGTGCGACTTCTCGGCGATCAAATTCACTTGGAGAGAAAGTGAGAACTTTGCAATTGAGGAGGACAACGCGGAGGGTGAAACCGCGGCGTTGCTCGTCGAGAAAATCACAATCGCGTCGCTGCGGAACAAACTCGTGGTCATGAGCTTCATTGCCGCGGCCATCACGCACATTCTCGTGAAAGAGCCACCGAAAAACGCAGGGTCCGTGGCCTCGGCGGTATCTGCGTCAAAACCGCACGACGACTTGAGCTCCGTTCTCCCTGTACTTGTGAAACACATCGCCGCACTTGAAGAGTTCCTGAACGGCAGCATGGCGCTCTACGCGGTGTTCATGAGTCTCTGGAACTCGCTCTTGATCACGGTGCCATCCCTGATCGCCCGCTTATACAGCCGCGTCTCCGGCATCGACGCCTACAACGCCGTGCACGACAAAGTGCTCCACTACTACTTCGACATGACCGCGCCAGACGCAGACTTGCAGGAGGCGTTCGACACGTACTTTGCGCTCATCTTGAAGAACTTCGACGCGGCGAGCGCCTCGGACCTTTCCACGAAAACAGACCGCCTCATCAACGCCAGCATCAAGACCCAGATCGAGGACCTTCTCCAGTCACTCGCGATTGAAGGCGTGGACGCGTTGTTTCTGACGGAACCCATTGAAGATACAAGCCGCTCCGTCGACGCCGAAAACGAAAACGAAAACGAAAACACCCGGCTCTCCAGAGAACACCGGGTCTGGCTCCACCGGCTTCTCCGGGTCACGCCCGTGCTCCAGAAGTTCTCGCAGATTGCACGTGTGATGAACATCAACCGGTTTGTCGCCGAGCCGACTTTCGGCAGCTCCAACGTGCTTTTGGAGGTGTTGCAGGTGAAGTTGGTCGCCAGGTTCGACCACCTCACGCTCATCCGCACGTGGGCTTCAGGTTACAGTCTTCTTGCGGGTGAAATCCAGGATTCCTGGAAGTACGTGTTGGAGTTTGTGTTGTTTTCGCTTTCGTGGAAGCTCGAGGACCTCACGTACGCGAGCAACGACAACGCCGCGCAGCAGATCAACGTGAGTTTCTTCTTGGAGGACTTCAACGGGCTTCTCATCAGCATTGGCGACCTCTTTGTCACCGTGGGCGTTTCGGCCAAGGAGCTCAACAAGACCGCGGCAGATTTGAGCCCCAGAACGCGCACATTAGTCCATAAACTCGTGGACTTGGAAAACGTGTTTGCACGCCTCTACATCGACATGCTCGTGGCCATGCGCACGTTCTACGTGAAGTTCAAGGACGAGGACCTCTTACGCAACTTCCAGGAGTTCTTTGAGAACCGCGCAGGTGCTGGTGCCCTACTGAAGGGCCAGCTTCCCGAGGTGATCCAGGACGCTCTCAAGGGCGTGTTTCTTGTTCACGAGGCGCGTCTCGCTTCTCTAAGAGGGGTCACGTTGGATAGAGACAGCACCGAGGGCGTGGACTATGAGGATTTTGCGTTTGGAGAAGAAAGCATAAGTCGTGGAGAAGAGGGGACGAGGAATGCAGCTCGTGCCTTGAATTCGGGAAATCAGGGCACTGCTGGTACCCCTACAGCAAGTCCCGAAGATGCGGGGGGTTCGGGCGAAACGGAGGTCTCGAATATACGCAAACAGAACGAGATCTGGGCCGCGGAAAGGACTCTCTGCGTGTACACGGTGAAGCTCTTCTCGTTGATACATACCGACGCGTTTTCCCCGGAAACCGTGGCGCGGTTCCAGCTCAATAGTGAGAAGTTTGGTGGGGCACTCAAGGAGATCACCGGCGTCAGAGAGCCCCGAGGCGCCATTGCAGAGGAGCTTTAGAAGTTTAGGAGACATATTGGGGTGGACTCGAATGTCGTGCACATATTTCAGTGCAGTATAAGGTTGTGGATTGTGCATATCATCAAATGGAGTCTTGGGTTGTGAATATCATCAAGAGGAGTCTGAAATTGTGGATGCTTCAAAATAGAGTCTAAGATTGTGGAAGTTATCAAATTTGTGGAAGTTATCAAATGGGGTTCAAGGTTGTGGATTGTGTACATCATCAAGCTGAGTCTAAAGTTGTGGAAGTTACCAAAAGGAACCTAAGGTTGTGGATTGTGCATATCATCAAAATGAGTCTAAAGTTGAGGGTGCTATTTTATGGATTCTAAAATTGGGTAAATCATCAAATGGAGCCCAAGGCTGTACATATCATCCAATGGATTCTAAAGTTGTGCCTATCATCCAATAGAGTCTAAAGTTGTGCATATCATCATGTGGAGCCTAAGATATTGGACACTATCGAACGGAGTCCAATATCGTGCATATCATCAAAAGAAGCCTAAGATTATGGTTATTCTCATATGTCTAAGATTGGGGATACGATCAAAGGGAGCCTATGTATGGAATCTAAAGTTGGGGATGTTTCCAAATGGATTCCCAAGTTGTGCATCTCTTCAAATGGAGTCTAACGTTGTGAAAGTTATCATACGGAGTCTAAGATTATGGGTGTTATCATATGGAGCCTAAGGCTGTGGAAGTTGTCATATAGAGTCCAAGGCTATGAATATCACCCAATGGAGTCCAATACGTGCATATCATCAAAATGTGCCTAAGACTATGGATGTTACCACATGGATCCTAAGATTGGGAGTATCATGAAAAGGAGCCTAAGATCATGGAAGTTATCACATGAAGACTAAGGCCGTTTTAGTCACCAAATGGAGTCTAAGATTATGCATGTTGCCATATACAGTTTGAGGTTGTGGTACACTCGAACGAGCCCTGGAACGAGCCCTGGAATAGGAGATTGCTGGTCACTAGACGTCCCTAGAAAAACACCCACACCATGGATCTACCCGTACCGAGAAACGTCGGAGGTCAGGCGCGCCTGTCTCGCCAAAGACGTGCTGCTGGTCCTTGAATACGGTGTCTTGATCCTCTGATGTAACTTTCCTCTCAAGCTCGGGAAACTGTCCTGCGTCGGGCTCTTACTGCGTGCCCTTGCTCCAATATCGTTCCTGGCTGTGGCCTCGGAAAAACTGCGGTCCGTGTCGTCGCCATTTGCCGACTCAAACGCGTTTTTTGTGCGGTCCTTCTTGAGCATTTTCTTCAATTCCAAGAGGTTTTTCCGGATGTAGAACGCGGGGTCCTGGCGGAATACCCGGATAAGGCCCGTGACGTCCGCGGTGATGATGATATGGTCGGAGCCCCATGTTTTCTCGGCGTCGAGCTCGCTGCTGCCCCTGCTTTCGGCCAATAAGGTGCCTCTTTTCACCAAATCAAAGATCTTATCGTCGGAGAACTGGAGGAGCCGCTTGCACTTTTCCGGGGCAAATAGCGCCACGTTGACGCGCGCGTGGTGCGCGTGGAACGACGCGTGGCTGGTGTTGTTGTTGGCGATGTACTTTTTCCCGTTCTCGTCCTCGAGGAACATCTGCATCGGGAGTTTTTTCCAGAGCCGGCTGTCGTGGAACAAGCGCGAGATCTTGGTGTGTTTTTCGGTCACCTGGTTGCGCCCGTCGAGAAGCATCTCCTTCATCAGCAGCCGCAACTTGTTGTTGATGATGGCGTTGTTGTTCTCCCACACGTAGCACCAGTGGTCCTCGGACCCGCTGAGAATGTACCTGCTGTCCTCGCTGAGGCTCGCCACAATCAGCAGGCTGCGGTGGGTGTTGCCTTTAAAGCGTGTCACGAGTTTGCGGAGCGAGAGGTCCACTAGGCGGATGGTCGAGTCGTTGGTCGTGATGAGGAGGTTCCATTTCGAGAGGTCCAGACTCGGCAAGTCTGTGCATGTCGGGTTCTCAAACACCCTGATGCCGCTCACGGTGGTGTTCTGGGCGTGGTAAGAGGAAGAAGAGGAAGAAATGGGCTTGAGCTTGTGTGCAAGCTCGATCCGTTTCACCACCTGGAGCCCCTGGGTCTCTAGCGCGAAAAGCGACCCGTTGAAGCCGCCCACAATGCAGTAGTTGCCCACGGGCGTGAACTCCACCGCGGTGATGAGCGCGTTGTCGCCGAGGTCACGTGTGTACGCCACGGACCGCTCCAAAACCAGCCAGAGCCGGAGCTGGTTGTCGAGCGCGCCGCTCACGAAGAACCGGTCGTCCGTCGGGTGGAACCGGAGCGCCGTGACGAAGTCGCCGTGTTGAAATGTCTCGAGACACTCGCCGCGGTCCACGTGCCAGAGCCGCACCGTCTTGTCCATGCTCCCTGAAATGAGGAAGTTGTTTTTCGACCAGTCCACACAGAGCACGGCCTTCGTGTGGCCCTCAAACACGCGTACGGGTTCGTGGATGAACACCGGTGCGCCGGGAAACACCCTTTTCCGCGCCTTTTTGGCGTCCTTGTCGTCGTCACGGGCCCCGTCTATGGATTCGGGGCTCCGGAAACTTTTATGTTTCAACCGGCTGAGCGGCGTGGCGATCACCTTCCACACCGTGACCTTGGCGTCGCGGCCGGCAACGGCCAAGTACTTGCCGTCCCGTGAAAACGCCATCGTCAAGATCTCGTGCGGGTTCATCGGCACGGCCGCGTCGTCAAATTGTGCAGGGTCGGCCTTTTTATCTCTTTTCTCGGTCTTTTCAGCCCTTTCGGTCTTTCTATCTCTTTTCTCGGTCCTCTCGGTCCTCTCGGTCCTCTCGTTGTCCGCGTTTTCACCTCCGTCGTCGTCCTCGCAGTCGAAGTCCAGATCAGAAGCCGGGCCCTCGTTATGGTTAGAAGAGTCCTTGCCACAACACCGGAGCTCCTGGGCCAAAAAAAGATTGTTCAACGCCTTCGGGCTCTTGTTGTTTTTCCGCGTGGCCTTGATGTACTTCGGGAAACTGAGGTCCTCCATCGAGAGATTGGCGAGGAGCAGGCCCACGTCGATGTCGCCGGAATCGTGGAGGAGACTGAGGTCACGTGCGTTGAGCGACGACGCCAGCGCCACATCGGCATCCTCGTCCAGCATGATGTCGTGCAAATCGAGCTCTCCTTCTGAGTGCTCATCGAACGTTTTTTCGTCAACCGAGAGGTTCTGGCTACTGGAACGAGTTCTACTTTGGCTATTGGAACTGGCACGAACTCTCCCATGGCTATTGGACCGATCACGTGTGTGAACATCTGAGATCCCAAGAAAATCGCTATTTCTTGGCGTTTCGGGACTCTGGGGGGCATGGAAGATGTTCTCGACCTTTCCTTTCGAGTTCAACACCGCGTCCTCTTTTCGGGACGCCATGGGCGTGAACGTTGTGGTCAGAGTGCCCTCGCTATAGGATGCACTGGAGGAATGCGAGCGGTTTTTCTTCGGCAGCCGCTTGAAGAGTTTGCGGAACACGCTGGCTTTCTGGGGCGGCGTCTGGGGCGATTCGGGGTGTTTCGGATGCATGAGGTAGATTCAAGATGTGGGGATGAGAGAAATTCAAAAGTTGGAGAGATGTATGAATGAGGGAGTTTCCTGAAATCTGGTGAATTCTGGTGCAATCTCGTGAAATCTCGTGAAATCTCGTGAAATTTGGTGAACTGTTATTCGAGAATGTAAGGTGGTACTGCAAATGGTAATCTAGATTGCTATCGGTATGAAGGTCGCCAAAAATAATGGAGGTGGGTTTGGCTGGTGAGAGAATGATCCGAAAAGAAGTCTACAATTCAGATTTCCTCTATGTTCCTTTATCTTTTGGATTTTCGTCTCCTTTACTTTTTCAAGGATCTCGAATAATTTGGGGACAAGCAAGATGGAATCTCCACATGGAAATCGGAGTGCGTTAATGAGATGTCACGTACGGCATATAAGACACCGGTGCTGGGTAGCGAGGAAGAATAAGAAGCAGTGTTTTTGACTGAATAATCGCAATTTCGGGTTTTTGAAAATGTGGGATGGTTCTTGGAAGTCTTAGGGATTTGATCCATTTATGGCTTTTCATGAAACTCCGAGGAACGGACTTGTGAGCCCTATCACAGTTCTAGTGAGAAGCTCCTAACTATTCCATCTAAAAGCATCATCAGAAAGCATCATCAGAAAGTCGTGCTCAACATAAAAAATACATGAAAAATACATGATTAAAATTTGTTTTCACTTTTATCCTGCTTGTTTCTGTACTTTTCATGGATTCGAAGTAGACGGACCTCGAGTCGCCAGAATGTGCTTTCAAGACGCCCTTTTTCATCGACATTATCAAAGTCGCTTTTCTTCTCAGCAATTACACATGGCATCAATTGCACACGGAGGCAATACGTAATGCAAGAACACGTCAGGATTTTAAGTGACATATTCATGGGCAATTTGGAGTCCAAACTCAAACCTCTTATATCAACAATCGAATCTAAGAGCAAAGCTTTGTGGATCTTCGTCTCATCTTTATACCACCCTTTTCAATTACATGATAATCATGAGGTTTCAACGTAGACCACATTTCCTTTTCTCTAGGTTTTTTCCTTGTGATAAGAAAGATCGAATCGATCCCCGTGATACCCTAAACTTCACTACAACCCTTCTCTCTCAACTTTATCATATGATAGATACATTAAAACAATCCCCGGTACACCTCAAGCTCCACTACATTCCCCACCGTCTTCCCCCCCCTCTTCTTTTCTCCCCTCTCCTTTCTCTTAATCCCGTGCATTACCGAACTATAAACCGCGTCTACTAACATACGAACATACGAACATACGACCACTACACCTTCTTCTTCTGCGACCACTCCAACCTTAAGATCAACGAGTGGTATCCCTTGCCGTTCAACTTCTCCAACGCCATCTCCGCGTGCTTCTCCGTGGCAAACGTGACGTACGCAAACCCCTTCGACTCGCCCGTGTCTCTTCTCGTAATGAGCGTGACTCTTTGCAAAGGCCCAAACTGTGCAAGCAACTCGTTGCGGATCATGTCCTCGTCGACAAACGAGTTCAACTGGGAGATTCTCAACGTGCACGAGTCGTCCCGGGCCTCTCTGGAAGGCGCGTCCTTTCTCAAGTGCGCAGGCACGTATTTCGACGATTCCGTAGGTTCTGGCGTGGCAGATGCACCGGCAGCCTCGGCACCGAGCGTGTCCTTGAACGGACACTTGGCGGTGAAATGGTCACCTCCACACGTTCTACATTTAAGACGCTGTG
>JAJMCI010000309.1:0-17733 GCA_030565705.1 Metschnikowia baotianmanensis | reverse complement strand
CACTATTTTAAAGTAAGAGAAAAAGAAAGCAAATTCAAATATAAGTAAAGAAAAAGAGTAAGCGATGGGAAAAAGAGTGAAAATTGATCGACTGTTCAAAATACAAAAAAAAAACTATATTTCACGCCCTTGGCTGATTATATACTGAAAAATGGAGGGGTATCCTTTCCAAACGCGCCCGATCTCTTGTTTGAATGCATGTCAGTCCAGGCCCGACCGTGCACGTGACTCATGCCACTAGCGAATACCTACAAATCCACAAATCCACTCTCCCTCCAAATAAAAGAAACCCATTAGAGCCCCGTGCATCTCCAAGACACACCACTTCAGTTAACTCTGCTATATTTCCTCCCCGACACGTTGCAAAATTCAAGAAAATAGCCTTCCCCGCTCTTACAATTTCCTCCCGCGTGATTGGCCGCGACCAGTTTGCCGGAATCGCGCCGGAACCGCACCCGCTCTGTTCTGCACACAGCGCGGCGTCATTTTTCACCTCGTCGATATATAATACCTGAGTTCTCGATCACTTGCCACGAGATCTGTTTTTTTTTCACATTTCTCTCAGTTTCCATCTTTTCCTTTATCAGATAAGAGGTTTTCGTAGTCTTCACTATTACCAAAACCACCCCACTATCATAAAAGAGATGCCATCACAGAATACACCGCGGACTTTATATGACAAGGTCTTCGAAGACCATGTGGTGCACAAAGACGAGTCTGGCTCGTACCTCATCTATATCGACCGGCACCTAGTGCACGAGGTGACGTCTCCGCAGGCGTTCGAAGGCTTAAAAAACGCCGGCCGGCAGGTCAGACGCCCGGACTGCACCTTGGCCACCGTCGACCACAATATCCCCACCGAGTCGAGAAAAACCTACAAAAACGTCGAGACGTTTGTCGAGCAGGAGGACTCGCGGTTGCAGGTGATGACGCTCGAGCAGAATGTGCAGGACTTCGGCGTGACCTACTTCGGCATGGACGACGACCGCCAGGGTATCGTGCACGTGATTGGCCCAGAACAAGGCTTCACTTTACCCGGGACCACTGTAGTTTGCGGCGACTCGCACACGTCCACACACGGCGCGTTCGGGTCCTTGGCGTTCGGCATCGGCACGTCCGAGGTCGAGCACGTGTTGGCCACGCAGACGATCATCCAGACGAAATCGAAGAATATGCGCTTGAACTTCTCCGGCGATCTTGCGCCCGGCATCACGTCCAAGGACCTTGTGTTGCACGCGATCGGCGTGATTGGCACTGCAGGCGGAACCGGCTGTGTGATTGAGTTTGCAGGAAGTGCGATCGAGGCGCTTTCCATGGAGGCCAGAATGTCCATATGTAACATGGCCATCGAGGCCGGCGCACGTGCAGGCATGATCCGGCCGGACGACGTGACGTTCAACTACATCCAGGGCAGACCGTTATCTCCGAAAGGCGCCGAGTGGGAGAAAGCCGTGCAGTACTGGCAGTCCTTATACTCTGATGAAGGTGCGCATTTCGACTACGACATCAACATCCGGGCCGAGGACATCGTGCCCACGATCACGTGGGGCAACTCGCCCCAGGACGCGTTGCCCATTTCCGCGTGTGTGCCGGACCCGTCACGTGTTTCCGACCCGATCAAGAAGGCCGGCATGGAAAGAGCATTGGAGTACCAGGGCTTGACCCCCAACACACCTCTTAAAGAGATCACCATCGACAAGGCGTTCATTGGCTCCTGCACGAACTCGCGGATCGAGGACTTGCGGGCCGCGGCCCGCGTCGCCAAGGGCCACAAGAAGGCCGACTCCGTGAAGTTGGTGTTGGTCGTGCCCGGCTCAGGTTTGGTCAAGAAACAGGCCGAGAAGGAGGGCCTCCACAAGATCTTCGAGGCCGCGGGCTTCTCCTGGCGAGAGGCGGGGTGCCTGATGTGTTTGGGCATGAACCCGGACATCTTGGACCCGGAGGAGCGGTGTGCGTCGACGTCCAACCGTAATTTCGAGGGAAGACAGGGAGCGCGGTCCAGAACGCACTTGATGTCGCCCGCGATGGCCGCGGCCGCGGCTATTAAGGGAAAGTTCGTTGATATCAGAGAATGGGTCTACGAAACGTCCGACGAGGCGCAGGTCCAGATCGAGCTGGGCGAGGACCAGGAGTTGCAGGATGCAGTCTACGAGCACGAGAAACAGCCGCTCGAAGATTCCGAGGAGCTCAGGGACGACCGCGTGAACGATATTCCGGTCGACGCGTCTGTGCCGCAGACCCAGTCCCAGACTTTGGGCACTGGTGCTGAAACCAGCCTGGATGTTACCGGAGGAGCTAAAAGTGCAGGCATGGAGAAGTTCGAGGTCCTCACTGGAATCACCGCGCCTTTGGACAAGAGCAACGTCGATACCGACGCGATCATCCCCAAGCAGTTCTTGAAAACGATCAAGAGAACTGGTTTGTCGAAAGGTCTTTTCTACGAGTTGAGGTTCGAGAAAGATGCACATGGAAACGACGTCGAGACGAACTTTGCGCTCAATGTGGAACCCTACCGGAACGCGGAGATCTTGCTTGTCACCGGCGACAACTTCGGGTGCGGCTCGTCGCGTGAACACGCCCCTTGGGCGCTCAAGGACTTCGGCATCAAGTGCATGATTGCGCCGTCGTTCGGCGACATTTTCTACAACAACTCGTTCAAAAACGGGCTTCTTCCCATCCGGCTTCCCCAGGACGTCATCTTGGACAAGTTGTACCCCGTGGCGTCTGCAGGCAAGAGGCTCACGGTGGACCTCGCCAACCAGCAGATTCGCCATGGCGACACCGACGAAGTGTTGGTGGCACACTTTGACGTTGAGCCATTCAGGAAACACTGCTTGTTGAACGGCTTGGACGACATTGGCTTGACGCTCCAGAAGGAGGAGTTCATTGTGGATTTCGAGCGGAGGAGAAGAGACGTGTTTTCGTTCTTGGAGGGCGGGTCCAAGCTCGTCAAGCCCATTGCGGGGTCGAAGAAGTCGAAGTACGGCCTCAAGACCCAGGAGTGGTAAGAGAGGCTCTTTTTGAGGGTCCCGTTTGCTGTGATCGTTTGCTTAGATGATTATTTGTGACAGTTAATAAAGGATATTATGATTCGTGGTGTGGGGAGAGAGTGTAGGGAATGTAGAGAGTGTAGAGAAAATTTTAGAGGTTGCAGGTTCCTTGGGGGAAGTAATATGGTAGTTTTTGATAGAACAGTACCAGGTAAGAGGGTGCCAGAACGAAGAGACTTTGCTACCTCCAAGTTGACTCGTACTGATGGTAAGGAAGCTCGTGCTATTTTTGTTCCATCCACTTGTGCCTTCACGTCGTCTTGGACCGAATTTTAGAATTATTAAAAGACCTGTTGAATTCATACGTCCCAGACATGAAGATCACATAGCAGGATATTAGAACCAAGTGCTTTATTGGCTTGTTTGAAACCTCAAGACTAGCAATAGTAAGTTGATCTGTTATGATGTCATTGATAGTTCCACAAGATCTATTAGGATCGGGAAATTTAATCTTTATAACGTTACCGAAGCTGAAAGTGAATGCATATGTACCAGTTTCTTTTGCCAAGAACCAGGTATTGATTTTTCTTTGCCTCAATATCATCAAAAAAACTTTTGATGTCTTCTCAATACATTTCACTTCCCTTAGTTGTTTAAAGAAGGCATTTTTTCCTTTTGCACTCGTTATGATTTTATTTTTATCACAAGTTTGGGATTGTGCTCTTAGATGTGCTATGGTATTTCTGGCTTATCTATTTGACCTAGATCCATAACTATGCATATCGCCTGTAATTTCAACTAGTGTTTTAATTATAAGATTCATTAAGTGTTTGAAGCTCTATCTTTTGAAGTAGGATGTATTTATCAGGTCAGATTCATTGTAGGCTATTAGTGATCTGTGGCCTCAAGTTCAATTTTAAGGTTTACATATAACTGTACGGTTTTGTGCTAGGAATGTAATTTCGACCTCCCCTTTTATCAAGGTATCTACCAAACACAAAACCAATAGAAAAGATTTGAAGATGTGGAAAAAATTTGGAAAAAATGTAGAAAAGGTGTGGAACGGATATAGAGCGGACACAGAAAAAGGTGTGGAACAGATGTAGAAAAGACGCAGATAATATATAGAAAAGCCATACAAAGAATATTGAGAAAATAATAAAAGACACAAAAAGATATAAAGCGTGAAATCCGATTATCCTTTGGGAGTTGACAAATTCAAGTTTAGCACGGGGTTGAGGCTAGGTCGGAATCAAAGAGGCAGGTGATTCATTAGATGTGACGAGTGATGCGCGTTTTCGTCATTTATCGTAATACGATTTTTTTAACGATTTTAACGATTTTTGTAACGATTTTTGCAACGATTTTTACGATTTTTCGCATTGTCTTTGAAAAAATTTGCGCCGTCTTTCAGAATATGTTTTTTTGTCTCAACTTCAATTCTATCGTTGAATAAAAATGCCAGTGGGTCCCGTGGAAGAGTCTTCTCGATTTGCAAAGACCAGAGGCTCCGTTGCAGACAAAGTACTGAGATCTCCTGCTTTCTCGTTGGGTCTTTTTACTCGAAGTGTGATTCACCCCAGAACGCCAGCGGGGCGTCGTAGAGTTCACATCAAGTGTACTCGCCCTCACTGCACGAAAAGTTATAACCAGGAATACCCGGGGAACACGTCAACTTTAAGAGCACATTACAGAAGTAGGCACAGAAGCGTGTTGTTCGAGATGGCTAGAGAAGCAATAAGGTCCGGGAGACCGGCACAAGAGACCATTTTGGGTACCAACTACCTTAGGAAATTGACTGGTGCACCCAGGGAGATTACTGACTATTTTGAGACTGACGAAATAAGGTCTCAAAAGACCTTAGATACCGCAAGAAAACCTGCCTACGCCGATTGTAGTGCGTTGTATTTCCAGAAAATCTTCACACAATATATAATTGGGCTCGATATACCCTTTGATGCGTGTGATCACTTTCTCATGAAAGGAATGGTAGAAGGTGCGAGGTTTGGTTTGCTGAAAGCCATTTCGCGTGGGCAGATGACGCTTCAACTCAAGAAAATGTACCTTCGGGAAGTTTCGAAATTGAGGAAAGAATTTGCGGAGCATGACGGTCGTTTTGCCCTTACAGTAGTTGAGTGGAAAGCGAGTAACAACGATCAGTTCTTGGGAATAAGTGTGCATTTTATAAACAAATCGTTCGAGCTCAAGCGCTACATTATCGGGCTCGAGCATTTATCAAAGAAATGCCGGAACGCCGGAACGCTTTGGAAGTCTCTCGCCAGAGTCCTCTCATATTACAAGATCGATGACCGCATTGTTTCTATTAGTAGAGATGACGCCTCGGTCATGACCGAAATGGTGTCAATATTCAAAAGGTTGTACCAGGGGAAAGGTGTTGGTGAAAATTTTGATGGAGATATTCGCTGCTTTGGGCATGTTTGCAACTTAACAATTAAAGCTCTCATGGCATATGCATTTCCCAAAAAGACAAATTCAGATGAAAACGAGGATTACATGGAGGTCGACATCGCTATTGAGCACCACGAGTCCACGGAGGATGCAATTCCTTCGAATTTGCCTTTAAACGTGCACAACTTATCTGAACAAGTCCGAAAACTCATCAAAGCTGTCAACAAGAGTGATCTTCTCGGTGCCTACTTTGTGAAGGCCGTGGAGAGAAGAAGACTGACTGACAATTTGAAGCAAGAGAATTTGAGGAGAGAAAATGTGACTGGATGGCTTTCTGAATATGAGATGATTAATTGTGTTCTTTACTTCAAAGAGCAGATCATTCAAGTTTTCAATGACATCAAGAACTTCTCACCAGCAGATAGAAAAAGAATTGGCGTTTCTGAATTCACCGACTCTGAATGGGAATATTTGAAGGTTCTTCGTGATATCTTACATGTGTTCATCGGGCCCACGAAGGGGCTCCAAGGTTCTGACTATGCGACCATCTATGCGACCATTCCCTCCGTGCATTTACTTTTGAAGAAGCTCAAAGAGATGAATACAGAGACTTTACGTTTTTCCCATCCGACAATCTCCAGTGGTTTGACCGCTGCGTACGACAAGCTCTACGCATACTACCCTATCTACAATGAGGATTGTAAGGGCATGGAACTTCTTTATCTCGCCACCGTCCTCCACCCAAAGTACAAACTCAAGTATTTTCGGACCAGAGAATCATTTCCGCCTGCTTTGATAGAATGCATCCAGAATAATTTACGAAATTTGTTCAAGCTTTATGAGATCTACTACAAGGATGGAGTTGTGGAAACCAACTCAGACAGCAACCACGAAGGAGACAGACAGGTCGCACAAGAAGACAACTTCTCTTTCCTCAGTGACGACGATTTTTCCATGGACGAAGAAGATGAGCTCACCGCATACCTTACGGAACCCATCGCAAGTTCAAGTCTCGTCGACTATTATCGCAGCAAGAAGAATAGATTCCCTGTTCTTTATCAGTTTGCAAGAGACATCATGGCGATTCCAGCTATGTCTGCCCCAACGGAGTCTTTCTTTTCAACACTCGGCGATGTTGTCACAAAAAAGAAAAACAAAACGTACCCGGCCATGACTAAAATGGTGGCAGTTGTCAAAGAAAAGGTGAGAAGAATAAGCCCTGGTGACGATGAGCTGGGCGTGGATTCTGATGACGAGATGATTGAAGATGACCCAGAGTTATTTGACCAGCTTGAGAGAGAGATGAACGATAGTAGTGAGGAGATCTCGGTAAAAAGCGAGGATGTAGCTACTGGGGTTAGTTAACGTTGTGGCGTTGTTCATGATTTGAAGATTTATCTATAGTCAGACACGTCTACTTGGGTAAGAAGTAGGTCATTTCTTCACGTACCACACGAATTGGCAGGTATAGTATATGAGATCTGTACTGCAATTCGGTGGGATACGTATATAGATAATTACATGTTACTTACATAATATCAGAGTGCCAAGTAGGGAGTTCGATTGGATGGGACATCGATTATGACTTAGGCTTTCATGTGTGGCTAAACAGTTTTAGTGCTCAGAGGGCAACTTTCCAGCTCACTTATAATCGACAACTCTATGGAAAAAGTATGTATTAAAAGAAAGTATATACCAAGAAAATTTTGAAAAAAGGAACAGATCTAACTTCTCCAGCCCTCCACCGATTAGTCACGTGACTGGCTAAGGGGAGCGCTCTCGCACGTCACGCCATCTCATATTAACCTGTCTCACAGAACCACACTTCTTTTACGATCTACTCTTCTACACCATAAATCACCAGAAAATACACAGAAAAATACAGCACGTGATTTCTAAACAATTCTGAAACAGTCTTGAAACTCTGCTTTAACAAAACCATTCTGAGGGCCATTGCACAAACATACAGCAACCTTATTAGCCGCCACCCCTCTTATCTATATACCTATAAACATTCTCAAATACCCTCAAATACCCTCAAATACCCCCGACTACCTCTTTGAAACACCGGTCAGTTTTTGTACCCCTTCTACCTAAAAAGCATGACCAAACCACCCGGGATCACCCGGCTTAGCCCCTTCTCGTTTATCTTCAAGAAATGCAAGAGCACAAAAACAGACCCCGTCTTCTTAGCAGGCGCCCTCGGCCTACTACTGCCCCTGCACGATCTTTCAAAGAACACCCCCTATAAGCCGTCACTCTTTCGGAGTTTACAAAAGGGATCTGTCGCTGAAGAGTACGCCGACCTCCGGGATTCAGCCGCCAGCCACGACACGTTCGGCGCGTCACGTGACATGCACCTGGCGCTGATTGCCAAGTTGGTGGCCGACTTGCAGCACGCGTCAGAGTTCGTGGCGTGGCCCCGCGAGCCCTTGGCCACAAAGAACTTGAAGGCGCACGTGCGCTCGCTCACCAGCGAGGCCGAGTTGTTGGATCTTCTCCGCACGTCGTACCTTGAAAAAAGCCTCAGTTTGCTGCTCTTGATGCAGTTTTTGCTCAACAGAAACCTCCGGGACCTCTCGAAACTCCCCTTCGACGTCACAAACATGGACAAGGCGGAGTTTGCGGCGCACGGCTGGTCCCGCGTGCATTTCTCCGAGCTCAGGATCCTTCTCTTGAAGAAGTACCACGACTTGAGCCTTCCACTCGAGATCATCAAGCTGTTGAAGCAGAGCTTCGCCACGGAGTTTTTGCCGCTCATCACATCACAGGAGATCCTGCCGTTTTACGAGCGTATTGTGTGGAAGTTTTACTTTGAATACATCGGCCTAGGCAAAGAATCGGCTACCATCGAGGAGCTAGATCTGATCAGAAGCTCGTTCCTCATATGGGAGGCCATCACAGACAGAAACAGCGAGGTTCTACAGAAGATTCTGGGACAGCACAGCTTGAGCACGCTGCAACGGTTGTTTTTGAAGGTCGCCACATGTGCGGCTGTCCAGAAAACCATAGCAAACGAGCTTTCCCAGGGAAGATCCGCCCTTTTCTCAGGATTGAAGCGGATCTCGTGGAAAATGAAGGTCTACAAGGCTCAAGATGTTAAGGACGTCGGATCCAGGGCATACGCTTTCTCGTTGATACACAATCTCAAGGAACTTCTCCAGCAGCATTTTCCTAGTCCCGTTGGAAACCCCGAGCTCGAGAAGCTCTTGCTGGAGCTCAATTCCGAGAGACTGAAAATGATCAAGCCAGAGGAAGAAGTATATGACCACGAATACGCTGCGCTGTATGCACATTAGGCTATGTGTGAGATTGATTCCCAGACATAAGGTTTATGTTGTAAGTCTTGAAAGTGCCATGAAAATCAAACCCAATTTCAGAGAGTGTTGTGTACGAGAAGAGCGGGCTCTTTTGTGATTTTTAAACTTGAATGCTCGTGCTGAATTAAATCATCGCCTTAGGTTCACGTTCCAAGCATGAATATCTAGTTCAGATAGTTGGCAGAACCGGGCTCCACACTAGCCCAAGTTGGGAACTTTTGCATTCACTCAAAGCTTATAGACCGAATATTGCTATGAAATGCACCAACTCTTCTGATTCCTCGATGGTTCGATCTGTATCTGGCAAGGCGTTCATTTCAACCAAGCCAAAAACGATTCACTATGTCCGCATATTCAGAAAAAAGGTATAACACCTCCCTTTACTTATCTGCGTGACCCACGTATTCAGAACATATCTTCGAGATGTTACTACCACGGCTTACTGGCTCTTCATGGATTCTGTTCTCGTGGACAGCTCAAAGCCACGGAAGTGCACCAAAAGCACCCGTGGGATCCTTTCATTGAGATAGCTGGAATAAAGTACGAGATGGACATGGGATCGTTCATGCAGCAGCCGGTTTACGACATGCTCGGCACGGGTATGCACAGCATGTGTCCCCACGGATCGTTTTAGTGACGTGACACCCAAAACTTACCACTCGGTTGACAATTCCGCAACCATTTGAATTTAAATATCGAGATGAAGTTCACGTGGCACTCATACCGAAACATCCACAGCTGCAGTGCCCACCACACCTGGATGATACAGTGCCTCGGAAAGGTTGTTGTGGTGATGTTAGTGGCCAAAATGCGGAAAGCGTTGGGCTCAGTGAGGAGACGGCCCCGACCGACGTGGACTTTCCCACAAATGTACACTTTCGCCATGGAGCAGTAGTTCCAAATGTATGGTCTCATTGATGCAGTGGACATGAGAAGTTTTGTTGAAGAAATATATCGTATTACAGGAAGAAACATCCAAACTAAACTGAAATCAGAAACCCATAAATATGTCTGAATAATGTACTGTATCCAGAGATTCCAGCTTTCCCAAGCCTTAGTCTCTCCTCTTCACAAAAGCCGTATGTGAAAGTCACTTCAATTAGTCACTGTCTTACTTCGTCCCAGCGCCCTCCTTTTGAAAAACATCTACATGCGAACAGAAAAGATACACCCTCTTTTAATAATTTGTCACCAAGAAGAGAAAAATGGCAATTCTTGTCGGGTGACTTGTATGGTAAGAAATTAGAAGAGAGGTCGTAACGTGAGAAGTAGACATTTTGATACAGGCTTTCTAACATCAAAAACCGAAGGCTTCGTTACAACATTTTAATATTGTAAATCACAATGATCTGTAGGCCTCTTGAGCTAGCAAACTTGATGGATACACTATTACCCCAGTATTTTTCACACGTAGTGAATCCAATTATTTATACGCGAGATTATGTCGACATACTTGGGTGAACTCCCTCGAGAAATTTCCAAGATGACCGCGGTGAGATTAACTAGTAACCTAAGATAAATACATTGAAAAAAAATTGTAAGATTTTCGAAATATCACTGTGATTTATAAAAGTTTCAAGCCATGAAATCTGACTTTCGTGGTGTTTTTAATGTTCGGTTGCGGCCACACCATGCAGGAAGCACTATTTCCCGTCCGATCAATGTTAGTTAAGCTGCATAGGGCCACACTGAGTAGTGTAGTGGGAGACCATATGCGAAATTGTGGTGCTGCAATCTTTTTGCATTTTGCTCTCCTCTAATGACTTGAGCCCGTACTCTTTTTATTCTTGCTACAAATTCGAGGCAGACTACCATCTTCTTAAAAATGTTCTTATTAAGTGCAGAAGGAAAGACTACTATTTGGTATATGCCGTAAGCAAATACGAAGGTCGTGTCTATATTTTGTTTTTTTCACATACGGCGACTTTTGTTGATAGATACATTGATTAAACAGGAGTTCAAGAGTTACCTTTTCATGCAGAAAACTGGGTCAATCAAACTTATTTTAATAAGCGCAAATAAACTGAAAATTGCATTCCCCCGGTTTCGGAACACATGGTGCGGAACCGGTACCCCGGTCTAGTCACATGACTTCACCATGACGGCACTATGTTTGAATTTTCAGATATCTTCCTATCTCAAAACTACACCAATCCATAATTTATTTTCAAGAAAAAACACAAATATTTCAAAATGAAGGTCATCTCCGACTCCGCAATCACGTCGTTTCTTCTTGAAACCCTCGACCAAGAAGCAATTCTCCACACATACATCCCTCTTCTTATCTCCGGACTCTCTAAATTTGAACAGTTTCCAGATGCCGTTCCAGAAAGAACAGTGAGGGTTTCGACGACAGAAAAATCAGACACAACTCACCTTTTCATGCCCTGCATATTGCCGGAAACCGTTGGCGTCAAGGTGATTAGTGGTGGGCCCTCAAATCTGAAAAAAGGGCTAGGATTTCAAGGGAGTATTTCCATATTGGATGAATTTTCGGGGGAACTCTCGGCGGTGTTGAATGCTAAAACCCTCACGGCATTCAGAACTGCGTTGGCCAGCTGCGTGTGTGTCGTCAAAGTGTTTAATCCCGAGGAATCTGAAAGTAATTCAAAAAGGATAAAGGAGGTAAAATCAGTCCTGGTATTTGGCGCCGGCCCCCAGGCGTTCTGGCACGTGATCTTGGCCACAAAACTCTACCCCGGGATAAGTCACGTGAACATTATCAGCAGAAGTTTTGCCTCTGCCGAGAAATTAGCCATTGAGCTTCGGAAACTTATTTCTCAGACCGTAGTTGCGTTTCCCTCGGATGACCATGAATCTGTAAAAGAAAATGTGCAGAAAAGCTCGCTTATTTTCGGATGTACGCCTTCCACCGATGCGATAATCAAGAAGGAATACATCAACGATGATGCTGAAAAAACTGTATTCATCTCGTTGATTGGTTCGTATAAGCCGCACATGATCGAGCTCGATTTGGAGTTCATCAATAAGAATTTTTCTGGGAAAAATACGAAAATTATTGTCGATTCTAAGAGCCATTGTCTCTTTGAGGCAGGCGAGTTAATCCAAGGAAAGATACCTGAAAGTCAGCTAGTTTCCATACTTGAAGTTTCAGAAGCACTCGGAGATCATTTGGACGTTTTGGATGTTTTGAGAAGTGGTTCTGGTGTTGTTTTGCAGAAACTCGTGGGACTCCTGGTGATGGATATCGTTGTTGCAAAATACTTGGCCCAGCATATCGAGGGACAAGTCATTGGAGAGTTTTGAGACAAGAATTTGGCAAAGAAGCTATCTTTCACATCCGATCAGTACTTTCGGGTCTGACAATGCAAGCGAAATGTACACACATGAAAAGCGGATTTGTTAGATCCACTTATCAAAGGGGAGCTCAAAAGTTTCCTTCTTAGCCCAAGTCATGTACAGCTATACACAAGGCCTCATATTTAACTCGAGGTCACATCTAACGAGGCATCTTCCATGATTCTGACCTTGCCTCTATTCTTTTTTTTTTCAAAGAAACATATTGTATTACGGGAAAAAATATCCCCTACTCAACAAATCCTAAAAAACCCATAAATACGTCTGGATAATGTACTGAGTATTGAGTACTTATTGCTGAAATTTTAATTGCGAATTGCTCAAAAGATGGTTCGTTTTCTACGACTCTGTATCATGCCTAGGAAAGATCTGTACCGACGTTCTCTGCAAACAAGTCTCACATATCATGTTGCCAGATCAACCTATTATATTTCCGAAAACCCCAGAGACACTTCGTGACATGGTACTCGATATTCAAGCCCCCAATTATTAAATCCCCCACCACCTAATTGTGGTGAATTACATTATACAGTAGAGAAATTAATATTGTGACTTGTGTTAGAGAGAATCGATACACATTTCCTCTTGAAATATTTGTCAATAATACAATCCATGAAAGCACTACTCGTACAGTTTGAAGAGATTCATCAAGTTTTGGCCAATTTCCATCTTTATCAATACAGTGTGGAGGTGTTGGTGAGCGTATCTCCCAAAGGCTTTTTCAAAGTTTACCCTGAGGATCGCCAGGAACTTTGTTTGGGTTCTTTTATCCGGAACGTCACACTTTATGGCCCTTACAGCCTCTTGAGTGTTTCTTGACGGAAAACATTGAGCTGAGGTAAATGCACCGTTCCTAGACGGTGGAATTTTTAAAACATGTATCGAATCGAAAAAGTCATCCTTCCTCCCCAGGGCCAGATGGCTTGCGATATGATCTTCTGAGTCATTTTCTAAGCCATCCGCCCATGTTGAAAGATCAGCATAATGTGGTTTCTGTTTACGTATTTACAGCATAAACGCTATATAAATTTAATGGCGTTGCTTTGAATGGCATGCAATTTCTACAATCCTCTTTGAAAAATACACTCTTTTCCACTTGAGGTCGGGCCAGAATCATTGCAGGTGATACATCAGAAAAAACCTCGAAATGGGTTAGAGGTTTTATATTTGGAAGGTGACTTCGAGCCCCCATCTAATCAATGGATCTATCAAATGAACAAAAAAAAGTAAAAGTTAATTGCATCTCTTGATCTAAGCCCCACTTTTCCCAAGCCTCTCGTTATCTATCTCCCCCACATTTACTTCACGCACCCTCAGAAATGGGATATGTGTGGTCGAAAAATAAAATAAAAATAATAAACGCACGTGACCGCGCCCACCACCACAGCGCGTAGATAACCCAAATCTCTCAATCCTTCTTTTCTTATCTCCAACAGCTCAATACCCACATTGTAAAACACAAAACACAGTCAATTCAGCCGGCCCAGCATGGAAGAACCGTTCTTTTATAACGACAGGCCCAAGAAAAGACTGCCCTGGCTCACGGCGTTCTGGGTCATTCTGGCGGTCTACTTTGTAGTATCTATCCATAAATTATGGGCTCAATCCCCTGTTTCCATACCCGCCGAGACGCCCAGAAAGCCACAAAAGCAGAACGTCATTTTCATGGTCACCGACGGCATGGGCCCCGCGTCGCTCTCGTTGGCCCGCTCGTTCAGACAGCACAGAGACGGTCTTCCTATCGATGACCTCTTATTCTTAGATGAACACTTTATAGGAACCTCCAGAACACGCTCCAACAACTCGTTGGTCACGGACTCTGCCGCAGGCGCGACGGCGTTCGCATGCGGGCTCAAATCGTACAACGGCGCGATTGGCGTCGACGCCGAGAAGAAGCCATGTGGCACGATTCTAGAGGCTTTAAAATTACAAGGATACCTCACTGGGTTAGTCGTGACGACGCGGATCACCGACGCGACGCCCGCGGCGTTTAGTTCTCACGTAGACTACCGGTTCCAGGAGGATTTGATTGCCGAGCAGCAGCTCGGCGGCTATTCGTTGGGATCCATGGTGGATCTTATTCTAGGGGGTGGCAGGTGCCACTTTCTTCCCAGCAGCGTGGCTGGCGGATGTCGCGCGGATGAGCGGAACTTGGTGGCCGAGGCCACGGCGCAGAACTGGAGCTACGTGGGGGACCGTGCAGACTTCGACGCCTTGCAGAGCGGGGAAAACGTGACGCTCCCACTTTTGGGGCTTTTGGCCCCGGGCGACATCCCCTTCGACCTCGACAGGGACGAGAAGGAGTACCCCTCGTTGGCCGAGCAGGTGAAAGTGGCGTTGACCGCGTTGGAGAAGGCCACGCGGGACCTGGACCAGGGCTTTTTCCTCCTTATCGAGGGCTCCAGGATCGACCATGCAGGCCACCAGAACGACCCTGCAGCGCAGGTGCGTGAGGTGTTGGCATACGACGCGGCGTACAAGGAGGTGTTAGACTTTATAGATTCTTCCGATGTTGCCACGGTGGCGATCTCGACGTCCGACCATGAAACGGGCGGCTTGGTCACCGCACGCCAGATCACCCCGGAGTACCCTGACTACTTGTGGTACCCCCAGGTGTTGCAGAACTGCAGCCATTCCGGCGAATTTTTGACCAAGAAGATCTTGGGAAAGAGGAAATCGTATGGCGTGGACTTCGATGTGGAGGCCGGGTCCGACGCCGAGGCGTTCTCTCGGTTCATTGCTGAAGTGATCGTGGAGACCGATATGGGCATTTTCGACTACTCGAGCGATGAGATCAAGCAGATCTCGCGGTTCTCGAGCTCGCCGGAGCTTTTGAAGTATTTCTTGAACAACATGATCTCGAGCCGTTCCCAGACTGGATGGACCACGCATGGCCATTCGGCGGTGGACGTGAACATTTACGCGTACTCCAATGACGACTATATCAACCAGCAGTTGTACCGGAGGGAAGCGTACACGGGGCTTTTGGGCAACCACGAAAACATCGAGATCGGCCTGTTCATGGAGTCGATCACCGGGGTGAGGTTGAGTGACGTCACGGAGTTGATCAAGAACGTGAAACACGCGCCTGGTGCCGGTGCCGGTATGGCGGAGATGGGGGCGAGCATGTTTGAGCATGGCTTTGAAAGGTGAGAAGGAAGAGGCGAGAAGTGGTAATGCTGGATCAATTATATGTTAGCTTAGAGAGCTCTGAGTCGTCTGTGGGTTTATAGAACCTAGAAAGGAGGCAATTTCTGATTGGGATGATTGGGGAGTAGCCGAGAGGTGATATGAAAATTCGCCCAGATGTCTTGCGTTCTTACGCGGTCTAGGGGGAAAAGCTTGGATTTTTGAGCGGGCGGCAATGCGTGGAAATGGGTGAGATCGTCAGAGATCAATACGAATGACGGGTTCCGAGGTTCAGATTCCTCTAGGTCCTCTTCAAGACTTGTATCTTGAGTTTGCAGCCGTATTCATGCTGTTGACAAACACCCACATTTCATCATTGTCGTTCTCTCTCCCGGTTCTCTTCGGTCTCTACTCTCTCTTCATTTCCTTGACCGTTCCTTGTACTACTTAATAGAAATTTCCCGGTTTGCTATTTCAGTTATCTTCCGCCTATTCTCTCCCTCTCTCTCTCTCTCTCTATATATATATATATATATATCTCTCTCCCTAATAGTCTTGCTTATTACCAACATTCTCCTATGCCATCATCATTTACCTCTTTTCAGGTCGTAATCATATGTACTTGCCTTTCCTCATTCTTGTTTCTTTTAACATTCTGGGTCATATTTCTGTCGTTTCCATTCTCTAGTTCATTTCTCTCATTGTCTTGATACCATTCATTTCTGCACTGTGCCACCTTGCTCCAATTTTTCTTCGGAGAATTGTCACGATAATGTTCTTGGCCCCTTGAAATTCAATACAATTTTTTAGAGGGGCTTAGAAGGTACATTCACATCATAACTCCTATTCTGTACTTGAGTGTAACTGATTGGTTTGATTGACGAAGAGTATTGAGTATTTGAGTAGTGAAAGCCTGGTCCGGTTCCAAGCACGTGCGCTTGTCGGCAGCTTGATTTGCCATCAGGAGCAAAAGAAAGAACCAGTACGTTGTGACAGGCGGTCAGCGCAGTGCTTTCAACGAGCATTGCAAGAAAAAGGAACAGCATCATGGTGAGAATCCTTTCGAACAAATAAGTCTAGAATCCAATTTCTCACTATTTACATTCGTGAATATTCGATCTTTTGCTCGTGAGTCCATGAAGAAAAGCCCAAGAGTTTGAAGGCTGTTTATACTAAACCGCATTTGTGGGTTTTCTTTTGGTGGTGATAATGAACAGATATACGAATACCAAGACCAAGCTGGCTCATTCACTCTGCGTCGGTTCCCTCTTCTATGGACTCATTCAAACGCTTCGAGAATTTAGCCAAAAATGGGAACCGCTTGTGCTTAGTTTCATCCTCGTAGCTAGGCACAAAATACGCCGCTATATTTTGGCGGGGGTCTTTCTGCAAGTTCACACATTCACTCAATCTGTGCTTTTCTAAACAGTTTGGGCAAAGCTCGGGATGCTGCTGAAGGAGGGAAGTGAGCTTCTGACACAATGTCTCTTCTGGGGGTATGAAGTTGCTGGGATCTGTTTTTGGTGGTTGGGTTCGCTTTACACCCGCACTTTTATCTCTCGCCTTAACCGGCGTATCATTAGTTTCCAAAGCGTCTTTAAAACTCGTGGATTGTTTCGCCATGTTGATGATAGACATCAGGTCCCGCTTGTGCATCTCGGCTGCGTTTTGCTTCTTCGGGGAGTCTTTTTCTAGGGTCCTTTCAGTGTTTTTCTGTGTGGGACTTCCAAAATCGTAATTTATCTGGCACGTCATTCCAAAAGCAGACGAATTGGTCGCGGGATTTTTATTTATCTCAGCCTCGGGCTTATCTTGCGCTTGTTTCATGGATATTTCCTTGGAATTGTCACTAGGATGGCCCATAGAGCCTTTCCCCCCGTTACCTGGAGACTCGTTTCTGGAAGTTGTTCCCAGTTCATCGCTCGTTCCATCGTTCGACATCTGCTCGTCTTGCTCTGCATTTCCTCGCTCGAGTTCACTGGTGGCGTTCTTCTTTTTATTTTTCTTTTTCTTCTTATTCTTCTTTTTCTTTTTCGATGTCTCTGCAGAGACCGACTCGGCAAGCCAGAAGTCGGCGTCGCACCCCGCATCTCTTACATATTGATTGAACTTTCTGAGCGTGGGTTCTGCCGCGTCGGACTTGGGAAACTTGCGGACGTGTTTCTCGCGAGCCAATTGGGGCCAAGGGCCCGAGCGGAACCATTCGAGATCACGCTCGAAATCAATGTCAAAGCTACCATACCGCGCGCAGTATTGCTTTCGGGAGCGGTCGATCATTTTCTGGGGACCAGCTTCGTACCCAAACGACACGAGGATCAAGATCTGGCGGAGATGCCAAACTTCCAGACAATGGGGATACTTTTGCTCGAGATTCTCCACCGCTTTCAAGATGAGGTCGAGGCCCTTGGCCGTCAAGCCCTTCCACGACTGCACCAACAAGTTGACGACGGTGCCCTCCTCTTCTAACTCGGCATCGGTGTCGTCGACCACGGTTCTATCAGCCAACTCGATGAACGTTTCAACGAGATGGGCAAAGTCGGCGACGAACATGGGCTGCTGGCGCCGCT